>CAJUXJ010000816.1:0-75422 GCA_910589775.1 Avena eriantha
AAGGTGGGTTCAGTGCTATGAAAGTGTTATGTAGAGGCTCATGGATCAAGAGTGGGATTTGTCCTCCCGATGACGGATAGATATACTCTAGGCCCTCTCGGTGATATCACATTGGTTAGCTTGCAAGCAAGTGATGAGATCACTAAAGGTTATATCACGGTAACGATAAAAGAGTACATGTCGGTAAAAAGATCAACTAGGTATGGAGATACCGATGATCGAATCTCAGACATGTAATATATCGCGAGACAAAGGGATTTAATTACTAGCGTTAAAGGTTCTCACGATCACAGAAGTCATCGTTGAATGTGTAGGGTCAGTATGGATCTCCAGGTCCCGCTCTTCTGATTATTGATCTGAGAGGGGTCTCAATCATGTTTGCATTATTCGCGAACCGTGGGTGACACACTTAAGGGATACCGACAACCCATTGGATCAAATATGTTTTAGATAAATATTTAAGAAAGTGCTGGAATTATTTCAATAGACACCGAAACTATTTCGGGTGAAATTGCTGAAATTGGTTCTGCATGTGATATTGAAATGTTGCAGGGGTTTTTATGTGAATGTTTGTTAATTCAAGTAATTAACAAAATTCTGAATAAAATTAATAAAAGAGTTTTATTAAATGAGAGAGCATTAAATTTGGAGAAATTTAATGCATTTAAAGTGGAGACTTTAATGGAGAATGTGAAGAGGTAAATTAGATGTGAGGGGGTTACCACCACATGAATGGGGGAGTGAAGGTTCACCTCCATGGGGCGCCGCCATGGGAGGTTACCCCTCCCCTGCTCCTATAAAAGGCCCCCCTCTCCTCACTCTCCACCCACCCCATCCTCGTGAATCTCTTTCCATCCTCCTCTCCCCCTCTACTATTTTTCCCCATGGTCTCGGATTAGCAAGATACATGTTCCCGGTGGCTTTATCTAGAAAGGAGTTTTGCTTCCGCTGCTCTGGAGCAAGGGACGGAGGTTGTCTGGGTACCGGATGTGTGTGCGATCATGGATGCACCGCTGCTTTGCGGTGCTGGACTTGGTGATGCTGGACTTGCTGGAGCTGGATATGATGGACGTGCTGGAGCTGGACCTGCTGGACTTCATCACACGATCTTGAGATCCGCAAGTGTACGACTACATCATCCACGAGTTCCGTCTCATTAACAAAGCTTTGTTGTCTTTGAGGGTATGTTCTCTATGGATGTATATCCACCCGTTGCTTGTATCTATATATAGATCTTGGGCGTATAATAGTTCCCATCGTAGGAAAATTTTTGTTTTCTATGCTGCGAACCCTTTAGTGGTATCAGGGCCTGATCTATGTGTAGGTGCTTTGCACGGGTTAACACATAAGAGTATTTTCGATATTGGTGGCATAGTGGATGAAGCGGCCCGGACCAACCTTACATGTCATCGCACATGAGACCGGTTCCACGATTGACATGCAACTAGTTTTGCATAAGTGGCTAGCGGGTGTCTATTGCTCCTACTATAGTCAATATTTGATTTACAACAACGAGTTGCTAATAACTTAGTTATCATCGTTGTGGTTCCATGTTCATAGGTAAGAACGGTTCTATCTCCGAAAGCCCTAAGCCACATAAAAACTTGCAATTGATAAATTAGAGGTGTCTAGTTTAGATCGTTGCTGGGCTTGTGTCATGATATGGTAATGTTGTAAGTTGATGTATGGTAGATACTCTTACAACACACTTAATGTGTAAGTTCCATAGCCTTGGCCTTACACACAAAGGAATGATAGAGATCATACCACGATGCATATGATGGTGATCAAATGCATGGACCAAATCATCCCACTTTACACATATGATGTTCGCATCTTATATTGTTAGTTTGGCGCTTTTTTTAGTAAATTATAAGATGATCCCTCATTTAAATATCAAGATAAAAATGTGTTCTTCCTTAAGTGCACCGTCCTGATCGATGTGTTTTGAGACATCACGTGATGATTGGGTGTGACTCTGCTGCGCTTTCATACGACGGGTGTAAGACAGTTTTACACACGCGAGTACTAAGGTTCTTACTTGGCGAGCCTAGCATGTATAGACATGGCCTCGGAACACAGAACGAAAGGTTAAGCATGAGTCATATAGTTGATGTGATGTCCATATTGATGCTCGCCTTTGAAGCTACACCGACTCATGTGATGATCGGACTTGGTGTAGTGGATTTGGTTCATGTAATCACCAAAAAGGCACGAGGGATGTCGTTTTTGAGTGGGAGTTCATTTCTAATTTGGATTAGTCGAACCAAATTTGTCATAAACTAAATCAAAGTGAATTTTCATAATTTATTGTAGTCATTGGCATTTGTTTACTACTACCTTATGCTTAGTTTAATTGAGATAATAAAACTATAGAATTCTAGATATTTACTTTACGAATTGGTATCGTATTGTTTTCAATGTCAATTTAAAGTTTAGAAGTCCTATTGCAAACTTTCAGCAAACTCTATGTACTCCATGAAGTTTAATAAGTAGTATTAAATCAAGAGTAAGAATTCCAATGTTAGTATCTAAAGTATCATGTTTGCCTCCATGATTATTGATATTCAAAAATTGTTTTCATATCAAGATTATCTAGGAGCTAAATTTTTTCAGAAACCATCATGTGTGGAATATATTGTGATATCTGAACTAACGTTTTTGGTTGCATTATGATAGAGTATAATTTAACAAAATACATGTTCTCATATTGTATGAGAATTTTTGAAGGTTGGAGACGCTAGGCGTCCTAATCTACCAAAAAGGTTTTGGGAACTGATATTATACTCACGATTCATCCTTATAGGCTATAGTAGCTTGATCATGAAGTTGTCATGATAAGGATGAATAGAAGATGTAAGTAAAATGTTTACTACACTAATAGATTACTAAAGAATGGATTTTTGAAGAACACCACAAACATTGATGATCGTGATCCACTTCAAAGCGCAAGTCCAAAGGTATTAGTATTTGACTATACGCTTTGTACTATGTGTCAGGTGAATGACACCACTATTGATGTTGATAGATTCTTTTAAAATGAAAAGGTATTGCTGAAGAGAATCTATAAATATTTGGCAAAAAAGAAAAGTTGGAGATGTCCAGCTTAGGTATATAGAAGATATACATGTTATGGCTGTATTCTTTGCTTGTTAAACAATCTGGTTCTTAGGTATTGGATACCGGTATTGGATACCGAATTGGTTGGTGTGAAGTGTCATACAGAACAACACAATTCATGAACTACAACGGCCTAAGTAACTAGCAAGAGAATAAGTGATGATGTTCATCGTAAACAAATAAAGTGTTATTGTGTTTTTCCTTGTCGTCAAACCTAGCCTTCAAGATTTGTTTTAAAATTGTTATTTTGTTCCGGTATTGCGATAACAATGGTTGTTCAAATAATTACCATATTCCATAAAGGATGGATGAACTTTTACAAGTCTTGTTGGAGAAATCACATCCATAAACATTATTGCTGAAATATTGTAAGACAAATGATTGGAAGATCACTTATGAAGTGACATCATTGTTTGAATTATATTGGAAAGTAAACATGAAGGAACTCCATGTTGATGGATTTTTGGAGTCTTGATTTTGATCAATTGACGCTTATGGAACTTTCTTCTCGAGATAATTGAAACTGCGTTCATAGGCCAAAGAGGAACGGGTGACTATTATTGGAAATTGTGCATGATGATGTGCATAGTCCATTATGTGTAGCCATATGCGATGGATCTTTTTGCTTCATATGCTTTGTCTAGAAATTTGAGTGAATATATTTATATATTTACTTAATAAGAAGAAGTATGAAACATTTGAAAATTGTTCAAAGACTTTCAAGATAAAGTGGAAAATCATTGTAACAAGAAAATAAAGAGTTTATGATTCGATCATAAAGGAAGATATTTGAGTTACATGTTTAGCAAAACACCTAAGATTTGAGAAATTGTTCCATGAATTTGCATTTCCTGATAAACCACAGGAGTATGGTATGTTCGAGAGATCAAATCAAACCTTGTTTGACATGGTAAGATCAAAGGTGTCATTTATAAAACTGCCATTATGTTTTAAGGATTAAAGCTTTAGAGACTGCCGTTTTTACACTAAAAAGAGCACCATCATGAACCGTTGAAATGACACCATATGAGTTATGGTTTGGGATAAAACCAGAGTTGTCTTTTCTTAAATTTTGGTATGCTATGCATAAGTAAAATGTTTACAACCAAAGGCAATTAAGCATGTCTTTGTAGGTTATCCCAAAGAATTTTTTGGGAATTCCTCCATAACACCAAGGACAAAAGAGTTTGTCGCTTGGAACATCAAGTTTCTTGAGAAGGAATTTTTCGCGAAAAGTTAAGTGGGAGGACAATAGAACTTTGATAAGGTTGTTGAACCTTAGCTATATGTGCTAAGTAGCGCAGCACCGGAAAGTGTCATGGTGGCATCCACAATGCTCATGGCTCCCGTGATTACAAAGGTTGTGATCTCGGAGATTAGAGTTCCCATGGAACCATGTGGGTCGGTAAGAATCAAATAGTGAGATTTGATAAACAAGTCGTTATTGTTTTGACAATGATGAACCGACTACATGCAAAGAAGCAATGATGGGCCCTGACTCCATAAAATGACTAGAAGTCATAGAATCTGTGATAGTATCCATACACGAGAAATCAAGTTTCTGAACTTGGAAGACCCTTCGGAAAGGCGTGAAGCCTATCGGTCGTGTTTGGATCTATAAAGAAATAGACATGGATGTTTAACATCTATGAAATAGTCGACATGGAAATAATTTTATGGCAATGTTCAAGGAGTTGACTATGACAAGATTTTATCTTTCATAGCGATAGTTAGTCTTGACGGATTAATGTAGCAACCACTACATATAATTTGGTATATGGTAGTTGAACAAACAAACAATGTTCTTCTAATAGAATGGTTACCTAGTACTTGTACAAGACACGGTTGTCGTCGGTTTGAGGACAAGTACGCCATGAGGGGGTCCTCGAGGCGTGCGGAAGAGAGGGTGTGAGACGTACGGTATTCCGGGACGGTGAGCACACAAGTTTACCCATGTTCGAATCCACCGGCTTTGGACGGATCCTACTCCAGCTAGCAATCCAGTAACACGGCAGAGCCGGAATATGGGTTACAAGGGTTTCGCCTGTGCGAGTTGAAGGACTAAAGTATTGGGTTGCCCTAAAGGCTCTCCCTAGGACGGCTTATATAGATATCCGGCCTAGGGTTTACAGGAGAGATCAATCTGGCTACGACTAAGAGTTGGTTACAGAGTACATCTTGAACTACAAGTAACATTATGGGCCTAAGTTGGTAAGTCTTCTGGGCCTTCCCGTAGTTGGATTGGACTCTGTCTTCTCTCTCTCACTGGGCCGCCGGTGAAGCAAATCTCTAACCCGAAGTGGGCCACCCTGGTCAGTGAGGAACGTTGAGGATACCCGGAAAGTATATCCCCACAGTAGCCGCCGGAGGCCTCCAAGATCCAAAGTCGGATTTTATCATCATCTAGCTTGATCTTTAGCTTGCAGAATCGTGAAGGGTTCCTGAAACTTCATAACAAAAAATACGATCCGGGTCTTAAAAGCAAGTCACACCTTTCAGTTAGTTACTCGGATTTTCCAGCTCGCTTTTAAACTAAGCCGGAACTTGGTCTCTAACGCCACCTGACACAAGCATGGTCAAGTCACGTCATCTGACAGGCGTTCCGTCGCACGACCGTTGGTGGGTCTGCGGTTCACGGAACCGAGGCGCCGTTTCAATGCGTACGTGGAGATCGATGGCGACGCAATCATCACGCGGGCCCTTCCCAGTTCCTTCCACGACACGTGGCGGTTACACTGTAGCATTTGCACGAATCTTGGCGCAGGTAGGTGGATATAAGGGGTCTAGATTCTTTCTCTCCTCTTCACCTGCCCTTCGCAGTTCCTTTCTCACCAAATCACCAGCACGCCTAGAGCCCTTTCGTTTTCCTCCCACAGAGCTCCTAGCGCCGCCACTTTAGGGTCACCCTTTTTCCACCGGAGAGAAAATGGCTTCATCCTCTTCTTCCTCTCTAGCGGCGGCGGCGGCGTCGGTGGAAGTAGCTGCGGAGAAAGAGAGCTTTCGGGGACTCTGGATCCCCTGCGCCCTCGACGAGGCTGGCCTCAAGACGTGGAGAAGGAGGGGCTCCTCGCCGCCGGGCAACTGGCGGAGCGGCTCTGGCGAGACCGTCCCCAATCCGCCGAGGGCGAGCGCGTCCACTTCGGCACCATCTGGACCGAGGTTTGTCCTTTCCTCCCTCGGAGTCTCTTCTCCGAGGTGATTGACCACTATGAGTTCAACTCCACAATCTTCCCTCCCCACTCCATTCTAGAGATGAGCGCATATGCTGCGCTTTGCGAGGGCTTTCTCGGCATTAGACCGAGTTTGCTTCTTTTCCGGTACTATTTTCATGTCCGGAGAAATTCCATCACCGCCGGTGTTCCTTATATCACCGGCACCATTAGTTTTTCTGTTAGACGAGACCGTCCTATCCCAGAATTGCTGCCAGTGACTCGGTCAAAACAATGGCCAGCCACTTTTTTCTAGCATAGGGATATTCCAGCTCCCGCAAAGTACTGCTTTGCCGGCTTTTGTCGACGGAGCTGCCACGGGCCCAGCCTTCTGGGACGAGGGGCTGCTCCGGCTCTCACCGATGATCTGATCCTCGCTAAGAGGCGGATCGAGTATATCATCAAGCACAAGGGTCTGAAGGGATCCGACTTAGTCCAGTGCTGGGTCCACACGTCGGATCCAGCCACTTCAGTACCACGGGGATAGACTGATGCATTCCATCACGTCTTCCAAAAAAGACTCTCTCCGCATCAGCCCCCAAAGCCTACACCCCTCAAGGCTACATCAGCCAGGTTAAGTGGCTGATCAAGGAGCGGATCGAGAGGATGATTCCGGAGATTTCTCTAGACATGCACACTGCGGTTAATCCCGTGGTGTTGGTAAGCTCCTATCAGAACATCTTCTGCGTGTTTCACTTTTTGATATATTGCAATGCTGATTTGTGTATTTATTTTTCATCTTGCTGACCTCCCCAAGTCGGAGCTTGCTCCACTCGAAGGATATCCTCCTGAGTTTTCTCAGGAGACTGAGGTGGTTCCATTGCCGGACCTTGCGCTCAAGAAGTGCAAAGCTCCGACAGTGGCTGTTGGCATAAAGGAAGTGCCTGTTGTGAAGAGGTAACTTTCATTTCACCAATTTCCGCCTTTGTACCTTTCTCGAATTTCTTTCTAAGATGTAATATTTCCGAATTTACTACATTCTCAGAGCGAAGCCTCTCATCAAGGGTAAGGGGAAGGGGATTCCTGCAAAGCCCCTGTGACATGCAAGCTTACCATAGCTTCCCCTGCCATAGCTCCTCCGACTCCTACCCCTCAACCTTCTGCAACATCGGCGATTACTCCATTCTCCGGTAGTTGCAGAGAGATCCGGCTCCTTCAACGGGCGCCTGTGATCCTCGGATCACACACTAACGTCACCGTGGGTGCGTCAGCTCAAGATAAGGGTGAACCCTCTTTGGGTAATGATCCCTCGACTGAAGTCTTCGCCGACAACCTCCTCAGCAATCTCGGACTTGCCAAGTTTGGCTTATCCCGGAAATCTGCGGAGGAGATCCAGCGGCTGGCCAGGCAAGTCCTAGACAAAAGCCATCTATCCCCGAAGAGGAGGCGCAAGAACCAGAGGACGTCAAGTTCTCTAACCTTCTTGATCAAGTCCGCATTCGCGACGAGAAGATCAGGACTGGTGAGCTTCCAACAACTCCAATAGTCCCTCTTACCCTCGCCGGAAAGGTTGCAGCTAAGTGAACGCGGGTTTAGACAAACTCACCCGCGAGCAATATGTAAGTCGGAATTCCAACTCTTGTTTTTTAATTATGTTATATCATATCCTCTAGCCCCCAAGCATGAAGTAGGATATAGAAATCCGAGTTTATGCTTTCATTAGGATGCCAAAGAACGAACTTAGTGTAGCCCCCAAGGCCCGTGCTGATATTTTAGCAAAAATATTAGCCTGAGTCTTAAGTAGCCTTTCTGACTTTGGGTATTATGACTTACAGAAAGATATTCCTCTAACCAGGAATTGCTAAAAAATGTCTGTGATAAGCGGAGAGAAGTCAAAGCTTCTCCGGCTTAAAAATGTTGAGCTCAAGGTAGCCAAGGACGATGCCGAAGGTAAACATTTCGAGATTCAGACCTTGTCTTTCGCTTCTTTTCAATGTCAAAATTTTTCTGAACTGTTGTTCTTTTTGACTTACAGCGTTGGTGAAACAATCCATCGCTATGATTGAAGAGGCCGAGAACCTCAAGACCTTAGTGGTGGAGAACAAAGGACTTCGCCAAGAGCTGGAAAAGCTCAAGGCGGATCATGTAGACGAGCATAGCTCAAGTCCTGGAATCCTCCTCCATGTCCACTGAAGAGCGCGATCGCAAGATTGCCGCTCAAGATAAGGTTATCTCGGACCTCAATAACGAGCTTGGCAGAGAGAAGGACATTTCCCAGGCGCTACGGGCTGAACTCCAGAGTCTCCGGGAATAGACAAACCAAGATTGACGACGTCATTTTCGGCTACGTTCCCTTTCTCTGACTTTTTCCTTCTTCTTCGACTTTCATCAATGTCGGTTTTTTCTTATCTTTGTTTTGTGTATAGGTCCTTCTGAATCTTGACGGACTCCTCCTAGTCCGAAGCCCCGCACTCACCGCTTACCCAAGTCGGTGATCTTCTTCATGACTACCGCCAGTCCCTTGAGGACATTGGCGATCTTTGAGGATTCCGGACATGCCAGGCATGTCGGACTTCCAGGTGCGGGAGAAGGCAAGGAGATGCCGCAGCTCGGTTTCGTGGACTGGAACATGTCCTACGCGTGGACTGCCGCACAGAACGCTCTCACCATTGGTCATGAGCCACCATGGAACATGGAGATATGGCAAGTGACCAGAGGGTACTGCAAGTAGATGAAGACGGCCAGGAGCAAGACTTGCAAGCTATCATGCACTCCTGCACCGGATATGGGTGCCACGTAGCTGACTTGACCAGCTATGAGGTCCCCTTCTTCAACCGCGTAGCTACTCCACACCTCCTCCAGAAGAAACTGAAGAAGTTTCCGATGATGGACGGACCACCTCGGATCCGGGACATTACGGAACGATATCCAAGGCGGAGTGACCAGCGATCCGGCAGCTCCTTCATCTCCTCCTGCATCATAGATCAAAAAACTATGTTTTATTCTGTAAAGACATGATGCGTTATGTAAATATTAAGTATTGTGACTTTTGCTTGTGCTAAGTTTTTTTAATCTATTCAGCACTTTTGCCTTACACTTTTTTGCGTGCCTGAAATGTTTTCATAAGAACTTAGAATTTTCCGTCTCTACTTATCATTTATCTGGCTTTCCGCTTTATCCCTTTTCGTGAGCCGGCTAAACCTTTAGCCGGAACTTTGCCGAGCAACGGAGCTCAATTGCTAAACCAATTTAACTCGGAAACAAAGCCGGCTTCCAGTACCAACAATTCACTACTCGGAAGATACCGCATCCAGCAATCAGACAATAACCCAAGTAAAGACTAGAATTTTTAGAGTTATACCCGAAGGTAGCAGTTTTAGAATTGGAAATCTAAACCAGACACGAACATGAGCATAAAGTACTTTCAAGCATTCTGGGATTTTCGACTATGACATGATCATTAGGAAATAAGATGGTAAAAACTTCTCAGAAAAACTTTGAGGTAACCAAAACTTTATTTCTCACAGAACATGTACATATGTATGATTACAAAGAAAGATAAACTAAGAATAAAAGGGACGTAGCTGAGAAATATTCCATGGTCTGTCTAACTCATCCGGATTTGTACTGCCTCTAGCTCTCTTTCTCTTTTTAGTAGCAGGTCTTTCCTTGACTGGCCTCATGTCAGTTAAGTAGTACGATCCATTGTGCAATACTCGACTAACTAAAAAGGGCCCTTCCCATACTGGGGAAAGTTTGTGCTTTCTTTTGTTGCACAAGCCGGAGAACCCAAATCACCTTTATTGAAGATCTAGTTCAGACTCTCTGGCTATGATACTTGTGTAACTTCTGCTGATAGCTATAGATCTCATTTCAGCAACGACGCGAACTTCTTCGACTAAGTCGAGATCATTTGTCAAGAAATCTCGGCATCCTCTTCGATATACACGGCCACTCCAGGAGAAGTATGAATCAAATCACTAGGAAGAACTGCTTCTGCACCATAGACCAAGAAGAAAGGTGTATATCCTGTTGACCTGTTCGAGTTGTTCACAAACTCCAAATTACAGAGGGTAATTCCTCTGCCCAAGCCCCCGTAGCATGTCTAAGTGGTGCTTCGAGTGTTGGTTTCAAGCCTTGTAGAATTAAACCATTTGCTCTTTCGACTTGTCCGTTAGCCTGTGGATGTGCGACTGACCCAATGTCAAGCCGGATATTTGCTCGTCGCAGAATTCAGCCAACTCTCCCATTGAAAAGTTACTCCCGTTGTCCGTGATAATGCTATGCGGATAACCGTACCGGATTATAACATCCTCGACAAATCTTTTGGCTGTTGCTCCATCACAACTAGTGACAGGTTTAGCCTCGATCCATTTCGTGAATTTATCCACCATCACCAAGAGGTGGGTAAATCCACTTGGAGCTCGTTAAAAGGTCCTACCATATCAAGCTCCCAGACCGCAAAAGTGATGGGTTCGTAGCATGGAAAACAAAAATTTCTACCGCAACAACGAACAAAACCGAGATCTAATCTAGATAAAAGCCAAGATCTAATCTATTAGACATGAGCAACGAGATAGATAGGAACTAACCCTCGTAGATCCAAAAGCATTAACGAGATTAGATCTCGTGGTTGATGTAGTCGATCACTTGCCGATCTCAAGATCGTGTGGACGATCCTTCCGGCGTCGCGTTCAGGTAGCGCTTCTGCAGTCGGTCAAGTTGACGATCCTTCCGGCACCGCGTTTCGGCAGCGCTTCCGCAGTCGGTCACACGTGCGGAGTCGAAGCAGACCTTCCTCTCCCCGTTCCAGCGAGCAGCGGAGGTAGTAGATCTTCTCCACGGAATCCCAGCAGCACGACGGCGTGGTGGTGGTGGTGGAGTAGAGAATTCTGTAGGGCTTCGCCTATGCCTGTGCAGAAGAAAGGTGGAGGAGAGAGGCGGCAGAGATTGGAGTTATGAGAGAGAGCTAGGAGGGGGCGCCCCTGCCCTTCTATTTAAGGGGGGGGAGGGCGCGCCTGGGGAGGGGGAGTCCTTGTAGGACTCCCCTCCTATGGCCGGCGGTGGGAAGGGGGGAGGAGTCCTCCTCCCCCACGAATCCATGTCTTGCCCCACCAGGACTCCTTTGATCCTTTCTTGGTTTTCAAGCAAACTCCAAGAAATCCTCTAGAACCTTCCAGAACATTCCGAAACCTTCTAGAATCTCCATACAAACACTCCGGAACATTTCCTAACTTAGAAAATGATCCCCAATATATGAATCTTATTTTCCAGACCATTCCGGATCTCCTCGTGATGTCCCGGATCCATTCCGAGACTCCGAACAACATTCGGTCTCCAACGCACATTCCATATCTACTTAAAGCAACTTCGAACCTTAAGTGTGTCACCCTACGGTTCGTGGAATATGTAGACATGATAGAGACACACCTCCTATCAATAACCATCAATGGGACCTGGAGATCCATAATGGCTCCCACATACTCAACGATGACTTCGTGATCGATTGAACCATTTACATACTAAACCAATTCCCTTTGTCTCGTGATACTATACTTATCCGAGGTTTGATCGTCGGTATCTCCATACCTAGTTCTACCTCGTTACTGATAAGTACTTTTTACTCGTTCCGTGATATGTCATCCCTTGTGACCCAGTCACATGCTTGCAAGCTAACTAGATGACATTCCACCGAGAGGGCCCAGAGCATATCTATCCGTCATATGGATGGACAAATCCCAATCTTGGTCCATGCGCTTCAACACATACTTTCAGAATACCCAATGACACCTTTATGACCACCCAGTTACGAAGCAGTGTTTGATGTCATCAAAGTACCCATCCGGTGATGGTGATTAACATAACCTCATGGTCGAAGGATTAGGTTACTATGCATTTAAAATCTTACAGCAATACGAACTTAATGACTTGATCTTATGCTACGCTTACTATGGGTGTGTGTCCATCACATCATTCTCCTAATGATATAATCTTGTTATTAATCACATCCTTATGTCCATGATCAGGAAACCATGATCATCAATCAATCAACAAGCTAGTTCAACAAGAGGCTTACTAGGGACTCTCTTAAGTTTACAAAACACACATGTATTAGTGTTTCCTAATAATACAATTATAGCATGGGATGTAAACATTCATCATAAACATAAAGATATAATAATAACCACTTTTATTATTGCCTCTTGGGCATATCTCCAACAGTCTCCCATTTGCACTAGAGTCAATAATCTAGATTACATGGTAATATACCTAACACCCATGGCATTCTGGTGTTGGTCATGCTTTGCCCTAAGGAGAGGTTTAGTCAACGGATCCGCCACATTCAGATCAGTGTGTACTTTGCAAATCTTTATGTCACCATCTCGGACATACTCGCGAATAGCCTGAAAACGTAGCTTGATGTGCTTCAGCTTGCTATGTGATCTTGGCTCCTATGCATTAGCTATGGCACCTGTGTTGTCACAGTAGATGGCCATCGGGTCCAACGCACTGGGAACCACGCCAAGTTCAGTAATGAATTCCTTCATCCAAACGGCTTCTTGTGCAGCCTCCGAAGCAGCTATGTATTCCGATTCAGTTGAAGATTTCGCCACAACGCTTTGCTTCACACTCCTCCATCTCATTGCAGCAGCATTCAAAATAAAAACGTATCCCGACTGTGACTTTGAGTCATCCGGATCGGTGTTCCAACTAGCATCGGTGTAACCGTTTACAACAAGCTGTTCATCACCTCCATAAGAAAGAACCATATCCTTAGTCCTATTTAGGTACTTTAGGATATACTTGACCGTTGTCCAGTGTTCCATTCCAGGATCACTTTGATATCTGCTAGTCAAACTAACAGCATGGCATACATGATAGAACCTATGGCCGAGGCATAGGGAATATTATTCATTTTCTCTCTATCTTCTCCCGTAGCTGGACTTTGAGTTTTACTCAAGGTCTTACCTGACAACATGGGCACGAACCCTTTCTTGCTATCTTCCATTCTAAACTTCTTTAGAACTTTGTCCAAGTATGTACTTTGTGAAAGCGCTATTAGGCGTCTTGATCTATCTCTATAAATCTTGATGCCTAGAATGTATGCCGCTTCGCCAATATCCTTCATTGAAAAACTATTATTCAAATAGGTTTTGACGCTATTAAGAAGTTCTATATCATTCCCAATCAACAATATGTCATCTACATATAGTACTAGGAATGCTACAGAGCTCCCACTCACTTTCTTGTAAATACAAGCTTCTCCATAAGTTTGTATAAATCCAAAGTTTTTGATTACTTTATCAAAACGTTGATTCCAACTCCGGGATGCTTGCTTCAGTCCATAAATGGAGCGCTGAAGCTTGCATACCTTGTCAGCATCTTTAGAATCGACAAAACCCTTGGGTTGTACCATATACAACTCTTCCTCAATGTCACCATTAAGGAACGCCGTTTTGACATCCATCTGCCAAATCTCATAATCGAAATGTGCAGCAATTGCTAACAAAATCCTCACAGACTTTAGCTTCGCTACTGGTGAGAATGTCTCATCATAGTCAACTCCTTGAATTTGTCGGAACCCTTTCGCGACAAGTCGAGCTTTATAGACGGTAACATTACCATCAGCATCTGTTTTTCTCTTGAAAATCCATTTGTTCTCGACGGCCTTACGGCCATCCGGTAAGTCCACCAAAGTGCACACTTGGTTTTCGTAACTTCTGATCATCCTCATCTTTATCGTTCTCATTGCCCTAGTTCTTGTATTCAGTAACATAACCACCTTTAGAACTATTTTATGGCCTAAAAAATTTCTTGCACAAATTCTTTGCCTTAAATCTATCTTCACCATTATGCATTGTCTTATTGCATCCAACAAAATAACAATTCCAAGTGTCTTCATGCCTGAAATATTATCATTGAAACTCTCTACCAAATTATTGCAAACAAAATCCACCTTGCTTAACTCACCAAACTTGCTTCTGGCCCATAGCTTGGTGTGATGTTCTTCAAGGTATTTTTTCACCTTTGGCACTACATACATGTTCTGCAAGTAAGTAGCATGTGTGCTTGGGGTGTATGTGTATGCTGATCACCACAAGTCCTCTTCAAAGATCTTTCCTTTGAACTTCTTTGTGAAGTTAGTAGCGAGGTGCCGCATGCATTCCCTATGCTCAACCCGAGGAAACACAGCATCAACAGCATTCTCAAGACCCTCGGATGCACCGGTGTGTATCACCAAGCCTTCAGGGTGAGCAATTACTTCCTGTAGTCTCTGCATGAACCATGTCCAGCTTTCATTTGATTCACCCTCAAGAACAGCATAAGCTACGGGTAGAAGCCAATTATGCGTGTCCAAAGCACAAGCAGAAGCAACATGTCCCCTGAAATTCCCTGCTAAAGAAGTTGCGCCTATTGCCAAGTATGGCCTGCAGCCGTCTAGGAACCCCTTCCAGCATGCCTTCAGGCAGACAAAACATCTCCTGAAGCATATCTTATCTGCCTGCTTATACCTAACCCCCCTCAAGACCTTTTCTCTCCCTTTCACAACCTCGTAATCGATGTCAACAACACTACCAGGTGATGTTTTCTCTACCTGAGCTTTGAAACTATACAACATATGAAAACTGTCATTCCACTTGCCTTGAATGAAGTCTAGAGTCATCTCCTTCCCATCAAAGACTCTGTGGTAAGGAATCAGAACGTTAAAATTTTTGCTAATCTTTGCTCTGAGTTCAGCAGGTCCAGTGTTATGATCCTGCCTCACCTAGTCAAGTACAGTAGCAGCAATCCACTTGGTAGTCGTTGGTCTAATTTTACCACTTAAAGAAGTATTAGGGAAATTGTGTTTCTTCGTGTTTACTTTGATCTGCATTCGATAAGAATCCAAATAATTTAGAGCTAGTTATCAGCAGAATAAATATGAGAAAGACTGAAACTAAATGTAGCTATTGCAACCTGAAATGGGTTTCCACCTCGCATTGGAGATGCATGAAATCTCCATTTACACACATTACTTTCCCTACAGTGCACCCTAAATCTCTTTTGGTCGCTCTTTTCAATGATAAATTCGAACCCAACTCTGATTGCATAGGTTGCAACTACATATCTGCAGTCCTCCACATTATCAAAGACAGTCCCCTCATCAATTGTAGGATTGTCCCTGTCAAAGTGTATCACTGGCCTGTCCACGTCTTCATCGTCGTATCTACATCCCATTTCCACATCTTCACATTCCTCTTCCTCATCAGTCCCACAGTCAGGCTCAAAGTTCGAATCAACCAAATATTCCCTACTCTCCATCCTATCAAGGTCAGTAGCCACGTCTGGATATGCTTTCTCAACATCATCCGCACCGCCACACGTTTCAGTGCCTTCATGCTCGTTTGACAAAGCATTATGCTCAAGGACAAGCTGTACAAACATCCTGCGGTTACCAACACATATCCTTGCCATCACCACGGGACTAGAAACGCTAATTGGGGTATGCAGGAAAGGAATCATAGTTCTTACCCTTCAATGTGGACGCACGACACCTTCTCCGGGCTCCATACCTCCAAAGCTCTGCACCCCGCTTCCTCTCCCCCCGTTTCGTTGTCCTCTGTGCTCTCCAGACTTGAAGGAGATTTTGTGCTCTCTAGCCACGCAAGACCCATATCCGTGCTCTCAAGCCTCGCAGGATCCATCTCCGAGCGGGATCCGGATCACCAGCGTCGTTCTGCCCCTAACCCAATGGCCAACTCTCGGTTTTTGTTTCTAGACGCGCCTGGGCGGTGGGCGGCGGCAAGGAGACAGGGCAGGGAGGGGAGGGGAGGGGACATGAGGGGATGGCATGGAGGGGAGGGCGGGAGGACGACGGCCCAAGGGGACAACGAGGGTGGTGCACGACTGAGCAGAGTGGCGGCAGCAGGGGCAGAGGAGAGGAGAGGAGCGGAGCGGAGCTGGTTGTGACAAAGCATGGAAAATTTCACAATAATGTGTTGGTGGGCGGCACCAGCCCTCGAACCTGGGACGCGCACCGTCGAAGGTAGAGGAGGCAGGCCCGCCAGTCAGAAAACATGCCACCTATGAGCGCACTATGCACGGGGAGCACTTCACGGAATTTTTTAGCAGGTCCCACATGTCAGTCTGTTTGATCAAAACTTGCATGCAGTGCACGGCTGGTTCACGCGCTAGTTCCGAAAAAAAGCCCGTTGATCCAAACTTGAATTGGTAGTTCCGCTTCTTCTCCCCCGTCTCCTCGTCTCCTCGCAGTGGAAGTTCCGCTTCGTCTCCCTCGTCTGTTATCCTCTTCTTCTTCTCCTCGCAGTGGTAGTTCTTCTTTCTTCCTCGATCAAAACATTCCCGCACGTAAGCCATGGCCAGTAGCCGGATGAAGAGGAACTGGTCCGATCTCTCGGACGACCCACTTCGCAAGATCGCTGATATTTGCTGGAGAAAGAGGAGTACGTCGACACCTATGCTGATTGTCGGGAAGTCTGCACCGATTGGCGCCGCACTTTAAAGGTTCCCAAATTCCATCTCAACAACTGGATCATGATTGGTCACACACTTCCAGACGTTGGCGACTTCACCTTCCTCAACCTTTCCATTGGTCGTTGCTTCAGGACAAATCTAATGGACGTCCATCGCAGGTTCACATTCACATCCGATATTTATTGGTATTTTCCATTGTAAACATCTTAGTGCTAACTGATGCCCTCTTCTTCCAAAAGATTCTACTTCGTCGGTGTTTCTCGTGGCATCATCGTGCTTGCTCAGAGGGTGGAGCCGTACCAGATTTGGCTTCTAAACCCAACCACTCATAAGTCTAACATTGAGTTTCAAGCACACATACCATCTGATCTTCTGCAATCTGTCGTCGTGACGAAGTCCCCAATGATGGTGTTCGTTTGCACTGATTATCCAGATCATATTGCATGGGCCGATGAGAGCACCCCAACGGGGAAAATCCATGGATCATTTGGAGAAGGATTGTATTCGCCACCTCCTGATACGCTTCTGGTCTGCATGACAGCATTCCGAGGGGAAGTAGATGCATTACTTGAGAATGGAGACATCTTGTCGACCAACAGCCAGTTAGAGCAGCGCGCGAGCATTGTCACGATGGCCAAAATAATTTCGGCCCCAGTCTTTGAACAGGTACGCGGAACCTACAATTTTTACCTTGTGGGGTCAGATGGTGATCTGCTTCTTGTGTTGAACGGGGATTTCGCCAAAGGGCAACTGGTGTTGTACCGGGTGGACACGAAGAACCGCTCTCTCGAGGTCGTCGGTGACATTGGAAGTCATGCCCTCTTCATTGGTTACAATCGGTCTATCTCCATTGACACCAGGTTACACCCCATAGTCAAACTCGGTTGCATATACTAAAGGAACTATATGAGACTGTACGATCATGAGGTTCAAGCCTGGGAAGAGGAACCAACAATTGTAATGTATTGCTTAAGTCTGGAACATACACCAAGGCCTTACCCTCTGGACAAGATACTGGCAGCACACTACAGACGGAGAGAGTTCTCTGAACATGTGTTGCAGCATGCGGGAGCCGACAATGACGAAATATATAGGGGAGAATGAATCCTATATTCATCCTAAGTTATTTGCTAGCATTTTCAGGTCTATTTTTAAAAGTAGAAATTTGTACTGTATTTATATTATTTCGATGAGCAGTATGCGTATTACCTTTCAGACAAAATTGTAATGTATTTAAATTTAGTACTTTCAGAATTCAAAGTATTTATTTTTAGTAGCTTCTTTCAGAATTCTCTGTGTTAGACATGGGCATCAGCTCAGCGCCGGAATTCAAGTTCCACATGGAAAATTGCACAATAATGTGTTGGTGGGTGGCACCACCCCTCGAACCTAGGATGCGCGCCGTCGAAGGTGGAGGGGGCGGGCCCGCCAGTCAGAAAACATGCCACATCGGCATCCCCTATTTCTGATGCCCTTTAAAAAAAGAAAACATGCCACACCGTTATCCCCTGTTTCTGATGGTGTTGCTACAGTCGACGGTACATGGTGGCATATAAATAATATCGTATAAACATAAGGGCACAGTCGTCAAAATTTCTAAAATGAAACCCGGTCCCGTCTTCTACCTGTCCTGGTACATTGCTTGATGAGGTGGATAGCCACGACCAATCTTTTTAATACGTTCACACTCTTATGCTGAGAAGGGAAATAAGATTGAGTTGTTAATGCAACGAGTGTCGAATTATTACCCTCTAAGGAAATGGGAAATGGTTATTTTCACGCGTGCCCGTAGTCCAAACCTACTGTCAGTCTTTCACTCCCCTTCTCCGACTAACCACAGTTCACCTTGCGCAGCTCCTCCGCGCCACACCAACTAGGGTAACATGGCCCCGCCTAAGCCGCCGCCACGACAGCCACCGAAACTGGGGTATTTGGCCCCTCTAAGGCAGACCATGAAGCTCTACTTCAAGGCCAGTCTCCCATTGCCCTGCTAGGCAGATGATTTCCCCGAATGTGCCGAATCAGCCGCGGCGGCGACTACGGCGTCGTCGGCGCCAGATGCGGCAAGCAGGGCCAAGAGAGCGATGTGGAGAAATCGCGCGGCGGCATTACGGCATGCTCTAGGCAGTGGGAACAAGGTACGTATCAAATCGTTCATGAGAGCATGTCGCCACCGAGGGTACACACCCTCGAATAGGGCAGCGCCAAGGTCTAGGAACTGTCGCGTCCATGCTTCGGCGCGGACTACCTTACCTCAGTGGGGGAGGCTGGGAGCAAGCCGTCTGCGGCAAAGACGCTCCATCCTACGCACCGTCGGAGGCTATACCGTGGCGGCGACCAAGCGTCTACACTCAGCATGCTGGATTGTTCGACAGCCGGAGCCGGCGGCGGGCATCAGCTCAGGCCCAGAATTCAGGTTCGAGTTCACACGGACCTACGATCCCGAGAAGGAGATGCCAAATTTCAGTTTCGAAGAAATCATTGCGGCGACGCGGATGGTTCAACTGAACCGGGACTGGCGCACGCAAATCGCTCGTGCATGAACGATGCAGATTTCTTGTAGTTTGGCGGGAAGGCAATAGATCAGTTTGGGTTAAATGATCAAAGAACTTATGTCCTCTCAAGGAAATTGGCCAGCCAACTTTTCTGCTGGAGATTTGTAGCTTCTTCAGTGTAGAATAGTTAAGTTCAGACTGAAGAATGGCTTTTGTAGAAGAAATGCTGACGAATTGTTCTATAAACTAGTAGGAAGTTTAGCCCACTTTTGTGCAGGTATAAGACCCTTTTGTATGGAAGTACTACTGTTGTAAGCAAATACTATCAAGTATCTATTTCCCACACTACAGATTTTGCGCCTGCTGTCTGTGCTATAAACCATTTTTCCTTTGTCTTGTGTTGCCTTCAAAATGGTCCTGCAGTTCAACGTGTTACAAATGTAGCTACCTTGTACTTGAAGAGGAGATGGACTACATTTTCCTGGCATCCATAGAATTGACATTGCTCATTGCTAGACCACCCTCTTTTCATGAGGTTGTCCTTGGTTATTCATAGAAATTATAAAGCATGGTGTTCAACTACATCGATTCAAACTATTACACACACACTACATCAAATTCATTACCCACACATACTACATCGATTCAAACTATTACACACACATACTACTTCAAACTATTACACACACGTACTACATCGATTCAAAATATTACACATTTTTAGTCGATGCTAACTTCCTGCTACGCTCTCCATACTACAAATTCATTAGCCACACATACCACGGCAATTCACTAGAGCTCTGTCTTCACTCGAGGGAAATCAGAACCACCAGCTCGTCCAAGCCCGGTCCACCCCCCCCCCCCCCCGAAACTGTGTGCGCCGTCGTGAAACGGTGGTGGTCCTGTGCCATCGATCCTTCTAGGCCAACACTACAGGCGACGAGGATGCTTTCTGGCAGCCTCTTCGGGGCCCTGAATGCCACGTACCAATTCCAGAACCTCCTCCAAGTGGATGATGACCGGGTGCTTCCAACAAAGCTGTCGCCCTGTCCTGCTTGGAATCTGCACCTCGTACATCTTAAGAACGGCGTCAGGATCTTTCAGCCACGCCTTTACCTCGATGACCCATCTGTCACTCGGTGGCACAATTTCCACTAGCTCGCCGCCAAGGCTACTAGCGACCTGCTTGAGGGCCTCCGGCTCCCAAGCATCCAATGGGAGGCCGCCAAAGCCGAGTTTGGAGAAGAAACGAAGCTGCCCCAAGCGATCGTCCCACCCATAGGCGCGATGCCAACGCATGAAGCTCATTTTCTCCCCGCAGCACTCGAAAGAACGGGAAGAATGCAGAACACGCTTGGTGTCTGAGCTGTGCTCGAATCAGACGAAAAAATCGAATGGCAGCGCGCATACCTCAATGTTGACCTCATTTTGTCTAATCCCAAAACGAAACCTGAAAGCCGAAAGCAACTATGCCGGCGACACGGCAGGACGAATGCCTAGCACGGTGGCCATGAGAGCATGGTCGTCGAACTACTGTGCCAGGGCTACCATGCCTGGGGTGCGCGGCAGCACGCAACTTCCCGAGGCCGGTCACCGGCCTGGATCGCCCGACGGGACGCGCTCCGCCGTGCGAGAAGGACTAGCCAGAGGCGAGATATTAGTCCGGGGACGTGAAGCTCCGATACGGTAGACGATGCAACGGTGACAGCTACGAGCTTCGATTAGAGGCGTGGGAGGTTGACCGGACATGGCGGGGACGCAAATTAGAGCAAGTGCGAGATCCGATCTGAGACGAGCAGCCGGAGCTAAGAAAATGTTATGGGGAGGGGAGCAGGGAGAAGACCAGAGTAGAGCAAAGAAATAGATCTGGTCCACTCAGGGATCTGGTCCACGCAGGGGTAAGCTAGTCCATGACCGCAAAAGATAACGGGGAATACTAACATGGCAGGCCAAGAAGAGTTGACCTAACGGCGGTATTTGAGTTCAACCGTTTTTCGTCTGGTTCAAATGACCGTTTGGCTGTTAGATTTGTATTCACCCCCATTTGGCCCTTCTGGACAATTAGCGATTCTACTATGGCCCCTCCGCGCGATTGATGACAACTCGGGTACCGCGGTGCGCTCACCCACCAAGTTTGGTACCGCAAACGTACATTCCCCTCTCCGGCTTGGACGAAGCCGTTCATGGATTATCTACAAGACGGAACTTTGCCCACCGATGAAGTCGAAAGCCGGCAAATAGTACACAGAGCATAAGGCTACATGATCATTGATGGCCAGCTATACAAAAGAAGTACCACGGGAGTTTTCCTATGGTGCGTCTCCTAGCAGCAAGGTATTGAAATCCTTAGAGATATACATCTCGGAGATTGTGGGCATCACGCCGCTCCCCGATCGTTGGTGGCTAAGGCCTTCCAACGATGACAAGGGCGGACGCTGAGAAGTTGGTACAAACATGCCTTGGGTGTCAGTTTTATGCAAGACAACCAAGTGTTCTAGCTGAAGAATTGCGAACAATACCAATAACTTGGCCGTTTGCAGTCTAGGGGTTGTACATGGTGGGGCCTTTGCAGATAGCAACCTGTGGATTCACACACTTGCTAGTAGTAGTGGACAAATTCACAAAATGGATTTAAGCTAAGCCCATTAGAAAGCTATGATGGGGAAACAACCCTAAAATTTGTCCGGGATCTAGTGGTGAGATTTGGTCTCCCACATAGCATCATCACCGATAACGGCAGAAATTTATCTGTGGAAGAAGTTGAGGAGTACTGTCATGAAAAAGGAATCCACCTTGACCTAACATCTGTGGCACATCCACAGTCAAATGGGCAAGCTGAAAGGGCCAATGGACTAATTTTGCACGGAATCAAGCCACGCTTAGAGGCACCGCTACGTAGAGCAGCTAGAGCCTGGGCGGAGGAACTACCATCTGTCTTATGGAGTTTAAGAACAACACCCAATAGATCCACCAGCTTGACTCATTTCTTCATGGTTTATGGAGAAGAAGCAGTTCTCCCATCCGACATCCTCCACGATGCACCAAGAGTTTCTGCCTACAAGGAGGATGACGCTGAAGAATCCAGCCGACTATCTGTGGACCTACTTGAAGAAGAGCACGTGCTGGCATGCCAAAGATCGACCGTCTACCAGCAGAAGCTGCGTGGCTACCATAGTCGCCGCATAAAGCATCACTCATTTAGGGATCTGGTGCTTAGACTCAAGCAGGAGAAATCACACAAACTATCCCTGCATTTGGAAGGACCGTTCATCATAAGCAAAGCATTGCTCAATGGTTCCTATTACCTCGTCAATATTCGTGAGTTGAAAGATAGGCCAAAAAATCGCAAGCGCAAGCAACGTGACTCTGATGATGACTACCCGGAGACAGATCGGCCATGGAACATAGCACAGCTACGTCCCTTTTACACTTAGCACATTATGTAATAAGTTTCTTATATGATCGATGAAATAAAGCATTTGCTTCACTCACATTCTCTGAGTATTTTACCTCCTTTAGTTGTTCATTTTTGGATCATATAAACCCTTTATGCGCCAGGTTGCATTTTCCCTTGTGAAAATTACGCCTACGGGCGTTAGCTTAAGTTTTCTGGTCTACACGTTTTCTGAAGTTTTTATATGGATTCCGGAGTAGTGACTTTTCGGCACTCAAAGCCGGCAATTTTGCTCTTAGGTTCTTGACGGTGCTATTAAGCATCATCACCTGAGAGCATAGTTCTGTACTGCGAGTCTTCCGTCTCACGAAAGGTCAAGCATACGAACCAGAATAATGGATAAGCCAGCACTTGCTTAAAAAATATATACAAATGCTGGAAACAGATAAGTTGCAAGAAGCTTGAGTACAAGTTTTTCCGCCTTAGCCAAACATAAGTTTTTTCCGCATACACATTGCAGAGACACATTTAATACAAATATTGTTTATATGTCTCTGTTGTAGGGGGCTTCGTGGTGGCATCATCAGGAGAGCCAGGTCGGGAGAGGTCATCAAACTCTAAAGGAGATGGGCTAGACTCAGACAAAGCCATGTCTTCATCGAGGATCTCGGCAGGCATGAAGACGTTTGCCTTGACCATCTTGGCAACTCGGGTGTGGAAGCCGGTGAGGGAGTTCCAAATAGCATCGCTATCGATCTCTTGTCCTTCCTCATCTAGCTTAGGCATGCCGGAGGTCACCAAGTCGATGTCGGCATTGTCGTTATGTGCCTTGACCAAAGACAGGGTCATCCTTACACCATCCCGTATGCAAGAGGCTTTCCAGTCCTTGACTTTCTCGGGGGCTCAGTGCAGGATTTCCATGAACTTGTCACTGAGTCTGCCGCCTTGATATTGATGCCCAGAGGTTGAGCTATCTCCTTGGCTTGGGCGATGGCGGTGCTGACAAAGTTACTGGCAAGAATCATGTGTTCCTTGGGACTCGGAGCACCCTCACCCAAGTTGGCTAAGCCAATGGGAGTTGTGGTTTGCACAAAACATAACGGCCATGAGTATAAACAAGTAAGATGGTTGTCCAAACTTACAGAAATGACCAAGACGGAGAAAGGTTACCAAAGATGCTTGTTTACGCTTGCTAGCATGTCTTCGCCAAGACATCGTGCTCGTTCTGGACTGACTTGAACATCTCAAGACTCCTAGAATTCTACTCTTTGCTTGGCAGCTTGGTTCTGGTCTTTGAGCTGTGCAATTTCATCTTTCAGGCCCTACATCTCGGCGTCCGCAGACTCTTGCATAGCCTTCATCGTCGCCTCATGGCCTTTGATGACATCAGCTAGGTCCTTCTTCAAAATTTTATTTTCATCATCGAGCTCCTGGATATGCTTGGATTGCTCGATGATGCTCTTGGCCTTGGCAATGGCTTCTATAAGATGGAAATCATAAAGTGCTATCATAAGACGGAAGAAATAATTCAATGAGAAAAGCAAGGAGCTATTGTAGGAAACAGACTCTGGCTATTTTTGATCTGTTCCTTCAGGAATTTGGTTTTACCCTATTCAAGGTCCAACTCATTCCGAAGAGTAGCAAACCTCTGATTGGCGGCTATCCTCTGTTTATTCTCATTCTGCACAAGATGTTAACATGCTTAGTTTCTCTAGAACGTCTAGTTGGAACTATCCAGTTTCAACTAAATGCTCGGGGACTACAGTACATAATTTTAAAGTAAACTAGTTTCTATAGAGCATCTAGTCGGAACTTTCTAGTTTCAACTAACCGCTCGGGGGCTACACGGATAAGTTCTACATTTAGTTCTTTGGAGCACTCAGGCCAATAACTATTGGATTATCCGCCTAAGAGCTCGGGGGCTACAGTAGTATATATTACAAGCTAAAAGAAGTAAAAGTTCAAAAGACTTATAATGGCAATGGCCATAAGATTGTTGGCCAGATGAGCATAGGAGTCATGGAAGGTCCTGGCGTTATTATAAATCGCATTGGCCTGCATGATGAGGTCATCCAGGCTCAACGTCGGAGGAGTCACAGCCAATGGAGAGGTTGAAGCCAGAGGCATGGATGAAGCCCTAGCTGCCTCCTGCACCATCAAGGCAGTTGATGGCTCGGAGGCTCCCGCCTCGATCGCTGCTTCCACGTCCACCTCTTCCACCACTTCTTTCCCTTTCTTGGTGGCATCCTTAGCTAGAGCTTCAGCCACTTTGGAGGAAGTACTCTCCTGTGTTGCCTGGTCGCTGGGAGCAACGTCTGCCTCGACAGAGCCTGAGACATCAAGAATTGGATTGATATCTTTCTCCATGGCAGAAGTCTCAGGGATGACGAGGGATGACGGCCTAGCAGGGCCAGCA
The DNA here is from genome assembly GCA_910589775.1 of Avena eriantha. Classification (NCBI taxonomy): domain Eukaryota; kingdom Viridiplantae; phylum Streptophyta; class Magnoliopsida; order Poales; family Poaceae; genus Avena; species Avena eriantha. The sequence continues at coordinate 25,051 of CAJUXJ010000816.1, forward strand.
GAGGGCTTGGCGGCAGGAGTAGGGGGAGCAGTGACGGGAGAGGACTTGGCGGACAAATCCTTGGTCAGCATATCACGAATGTTTTTTGACCCTCCAACATCTTTGGAGGATCATTTCAAACTAACACCGGCTTTCCTCGTGAAATATACAAAATATAAGTACAAGAGTTTAAAAAAGGTATGGGCTGAAAAGCACAAGTCGGAGAATAAAAACACTTACTCCACGGCAGGAGCCTTTGATGAGGGGAATGTCGATGGACTCAAAGCTAATGGTTCTACAGATCCGCAATCCGTCTGTGGACTCTACGGACTCCCTCTTGATGGTGAAAAAATATACAAACAGATCTAATCTAGGCTTAATTCCTAGGTATCCTTCACACAGAACTACAAAGTTGCTGAGGACTAGAATACTATTGGGAGAGAGGTTGTGGGGTAGTACCAGGAAGTGCCGGAGGACATCCAAGAAGAAGTTGGAAACTGGCAGGCTTACGCCACGCACCAGCTGAGACTTGAGGTATACCTTTTCTCCGGCTTTGGGAGAAGGGACCACCTCGCCAGCCTGTGCTGCCCGCCAGACCAATTCCTTTGCTACGTTGAGGTACCCCTCGGTGATCAGTTCCTGGAGATCCTCGGCGGAAAGATCGGAGCCTCTCCACATCCCCTTGTGGGAGTCGCTTTCCTCTTCAGCGGCTTCAGGCGCCGCTCATTCTTGGTCATCACCGGTGGATTCCACCACGGCGGAGACGGGAATGACCACCCCCTCTGGCGGGACAGTCATTCCCTAGGATGGCTCTATGGTAGCCTCGGGAACCACCGCCGTGGAAGGAGTGAAGCTACTTGAAGCCATTGCGATTTGGGGAAGGTGGAGGAGAAAGGGGCTCTGGTTAGGGTTTTCGCGGAGATCTTGAACGTTCGCGCGGCTGGAGGAAGACAAAGACTGGAAAGCAAATGCGGGTGAAAAAGAAATAAATTGACTGCGATGAAGCTATATAGACCTCGCGTCAAGATTCGTGCAAAGATATCTAATGGATGAAATGTTGTCAACGTGGAAGTGAACGTGCACGGTAATTTTTCCACGTCCTCCATCTTTGCCGCTTCACCGTTTCGGATTTCGCGCGCGTGAAAATAGCTGATGGTTAATTCTCTGTTTCTGTGAGTTTCGGGGGTAGCGTAGGCTGTACCCTACATCATCCTCTTGACAGTTGCAGTGAAGGGTCACATCCTAAGATTCCATCGAAGACGGAGATTACCCAACTCTAGAAACAAAGACTCAAGGAATCTCTGGCTACATTGCGAAGCCGGAGAGGATTGCATGGTTCTTTGGGAGACCTTTGAGATATTGCTTGAAGAATTGCTGGCATCACTTAGATGGGACATTCAAAGATCAACGAGCAAGACGGCGCAAGATTTCAAAGTCCTCCGGGGGCTACTGTTGGGGATATGCTATATGGGTATCCTCATAGTATGTCACCAATCCGCCTAACCCGGGAGGCCCATAGTTGGTAACAAGGCCTACGGCCTACTGGGCGGCCCATGCCGGATAAAGGAAGGCTATGTAGGAGTCACCGACATACTCAGAGCCTTGGAGTACAAGACACGAAAGACTAGTTTTCGTACTAGTGTAGGACTCTTTACCTTGTCCGGCAAGGACCTTTCCCTCTAAACCCTAGGTCTTGGCGCCTTTATAAGCCGGCCTACGGGAGACTTTTGGGCAACGATTCATAACACCCTCGCACATCAAACCTATCTCTATAACTTGGCGTATTGCCATTATAGTGATTTATAGCAGGAGTAGAGTTCTGCCACCGTTGTGGGACTTGAACCTGGGTAAACTGTGTTACCTTGTACCCGCCAACTCTCCGCCTTACCCCACATCTCTAAACACGCATTGTAAGGACCCCTCTATGGCGTACTCGTCGGCAATACCACGACACGGATGAATCTTTACCCTATTAATATAACTGATGTTTTTCCATGTCTTCTGTTTGTGTAGGATTTTGATCATTTGTGCTCACTTACTCCTCTCCCTGGAAGCTGTGAGCCCCTTGTCCATCCCTCCGCATCCGATGAACTCCCTATGACTGGGACTGTTGCGGATGAGGAGATGGATTTTTCTGCTTCTGATTCTTCGTCGAAGACGCAATCCCTTCCGTCAGCCTCCTCTGGGATTTTCGCATGGAGCGTGCTGGTGATAAGAGGAAACACTCTTATGCTGAAGAAAAACGCAAAGACTCGGATGCCTCAACTACTTCCAAACCCCTTGATGCTACTCCGGTTTCAGCTGCTCCTACCCAGATAAATTTGTTCCGCTTTGCGCAGGATGTATCTTTGTAAGTGTTTTTACTGCTTCTTTACTATTTTATCGGATAGTTCTGTTGCTGATGATTTCGCATTTGTTTGGTTCTTTTCTTTTGCAGTGATGATGATGAAGATCCTCCCGTGTCTCCTCTTCATGCGTCTGTTGCCTATTCTGCAAAGAAATCTCTTCCGCCGTCGATGGAGCCGAAGGAAATGTATGTGTCTTCTGCAGAGAAGATTATCCAAAAGGATGTTTCCACTTCATCAAGGCCACTTCTAGAAAAAAGGAAGAAAACGGCTGGTAAAGGTGTGGTAATATCTGAAAATCATGTGATGTGGATATGAATGATGTAAGTCACTCTATATTTCAGAATCTTTCTGCATGTAGCTTATTTTTTTATTTTTCCTGATATCCTTGTTGTGATGCTCTTCTTTAGCCTTTGGTGCGTGAGATGGTGGACATGGCCTCTTGTTTTGTAAAAATCCGCGATGAAGCCGAAGAACTGAAGGGTATATCTTGTTCATCTTCAAGAATCCTTTCTGGGTTTTTCTTCTCCACTTTTCATGATTTGTTTGTGCAGCTGCTGCCAAGGAATCCGGAGTTATTCGGGACCAGGCGATGAAGCGTGTTGATGATCTGGAGGCCAAACTGTGGGTTGCTGAGGAAGCTTTGGGGGAGGCCAAGCAGAAGGCAAAAACTGACACCGAAGAAGTGGCCAAGCAAGCTGCTATTCGAGACGAAAATCTTCGGCAGCGCCTGGAGGCCCTTAATGATTCTTTGACCCGTAAGTTTTTATCTTGTGTGGCTTTATTTTATTTCTTTCCTTCGGTCATCAACCTTTTTCCCCTTTTTTATTTCAGAGTTGACTGGCCAGAATCTGATGCTGCACGAAGGCAGAAGGTTGATCCTTTGTCAGATGTTGTTAGCACCTTGGAGGCCAACAGCGTTCGTGGGTGCAACCTCCTTGTCCGCTCCCGCCGTGCCTTCAAAAGTCTTCATTCCGAAGTTTTTCCAAACAAGGAGGTGCCGAATAACTGAATGATCTTGTCACTGTCTTCGGTGCCGACCCCATCTCCCCTTGTTGGTTATAGCCGAATGCAGTCAAAGAGTGGTGTGTGAACTTTAATGGCCCTGGCGATGGTGCACGACGAGAAGGTCGACGTGGAGAAGGTTAGCTCCTCTGTCCCAGTCACCTCCAATGGTCAAGAGATCGACTGAAGCCTCCTATTAAGAGGGCCATAAAGTATTCCCGGCTGCTTTTGGGCCTAGTCTCAGGCTCAGAGAAGCTGGTTGCCCCTTCTTCAATGGTCGATCCTTCTTCAGGTGCTCCTGCCGTTCCTGTAGCTAGTGTTCCTTCTGCTAGTGCTACTTTGTCTTTGAAGGATACGACTTCATAGGCTTTGTTTTGTAATTTTATTGTGTCCTCCCTTGCCGTTATTGTAATGAACCTTGAACTTCCAGTTGCCTCTTGCTTCCTTTTTACATGAAGAGCAACTTTTGAACATATGGGCATGAGTTTGCTTTTGTATGCTGAATGTTACATATCTTTCGTGTCTTGCTAGATTTTGTATGGATCCACGCAACTATCGGATGCAACTCCATCCTCATATGTAATGGGCGTAACCAATACCACCATTGTGCATACGGTGGACCCCTGCTACAGCTCCTGACTGCCCCTCAATTGCAACATCGGCGATTACTCTCTGGTAGTTGCAGAAGATCCGGCTCCTTCAACGGAACCTGTGATCCTCGGATCGCCACACTAACGTCACCGTGGTGCGTCAGCTCAAGATAAGGGTGAAACCTCTTTGGGTAATGATCCCTCGACTGAAGTCTGCGCCGATAACCTCCTCAGCAATCCCGGACTGCCAAAGTTTGCCTTATCCCGGAAATCTGCGGAGGAGATCCAGCGGCTGGCCAGGCAAAGTCCTAGACAAAAGCCATCTATCCCCGAAGAGGAGGCACAAGAAACCAGAGGACGTCAAGTTCTCTAACCTTCTTGATCAAGTCCGCATTCGCGACGAGAGATAAGGACTGGTGAGCTTCCAACAGCTCCAATAGTCCCTCTTACCCTCGCCGAGAAGGTGGCAGCTGAAGTGAACGCGGGTTTAGACAAACTCACCCGCGAGCAATATGTAAGTCGGACTTCCAACTCTTGTTTTTTCATTATGTTATATCATTTCCTCTAGCCCCCAAGCATGAAGTAGGATATAGAAATCCGAGTTTATGCTTTCATTAGGATGCCAAAGAACGAACTTAGTGTAGCCCCCAAGGCCCGTGCTGATATTTTAGCAAAAAATATTAGCCCGAGTCTTAAGTAGCTTTCTGACTTTTGGTATTATGACTTACAGAAAGTATATTCCTATAACCAGGAATTGCTAAAAAATGTCTGTGATAAGCGGAGAGAAGTCAAAGCTCTCCGGCTTAAAAATGTTGAGCTCAAGGTAGCCAAGGACGATGCCGAAGGTAAACATTTCGAGATTCAGACCTTGTCTTTCGCTTCTTTTCAATGTCAAATTTTTCTGAACTGTTGTTCTTTTTGACTTACAGCGTTGGTGAAACAATCCATCGCTATGATTGAAGAGGCCGAGAACCTCAAGACCTTAGTGGTGGAGAACAAAGGACTTCGCCAAGAGCTGGAAAAGCTCAAGGCGGATCATGAGACGAGCATAGCTCAAGTCCTGGAATCCTCCTCCATGGCCACTGAAGAGCACGATCGCAAGATTGCCGCTCAAGATAAGGTTATCTCGGACCTCAATAATGAGCTTGGCAGAGAGAAGGACATTTCCCAGGCGCTACGGGCTGAACTCCAGAGTCTCCGGGAATAGAAAACCAAGATTGACGACGTCATTTTTGGTACGTTCCCTTTCTCTGACTTTTTCCTTTCTTCGACTTTCATCAATGTCGGTTTTTTCTTATCTTTGTTTTGTGTATAGATCCTCTGAACTTGACGGACTCCTCCTCGTCCGAGCCCCGCACTCACCGGCTTACCCAAGTCGGTGATCTTCTTCATGACTACCGCCAGTCCCTTGAGGACATTGGCGAATCTTTGAGGATTCCGAACATGCCAGGCATGTCGGACTTCCAGGTGCGGGAGAAGGCCAAGGAGATGCCGCAGCTCGTTCGGGACTGGAACATGTCCTACGCGTGGACTGCCGCGCAGAACGCTCTCACCATGGTCATGAGCCACCATGGAAACATGGAGCTATGGCAAGTGACCAGAGGGTACTGCAAAGTAGATGAAGACGGCCAGGAGCAAGACTTGCAAGATATCATGCACTCCTGCACCGGATATGGGTGCCACGTAGCTGACTTGACCAGCTATGAGGTCCCCTTCTTCAACCGCGTAGCTACTCCACCACCTCCTCCAGAAGAAACTGAAGAAGTTTCCGATGATGGACGGACCACCTCGGATCCGGACATTACGGAACGATATCAAGGCGGAGTGACCAGCGATCCGGCAGCTCCTTCATCTCCTCCTGCATCATAGATCAAAAAACTATGTTTTATTCTGTAAAGACATGATGCGTTATGTAAATATTAAGTATTGTGACTTTTGCTTGTGCTAAGTTTTTTAATCTATTCAGCACTTTTTCCTTACACTTTTGCGTGCCTGAAATGTTTTCATAAGAACTTAGAATTTTCCGTCTCTACTTATCGTTTATCTGGCTTTCCGCTTTGTCCCTTTCGTGAGCCGGCTAAACCTTTAGCCGGAAACTTTGCCGAGCAACGGAGCTCAATTGCTAAACCAGTTTAAACTCGGAAACAAAGCCGGCTTCCAGTAACCAACAATTCACTACTCGGAAGATACCCGCATCCAGCAATCAGAAAAATAACCCAAGTAAAGACTAGAATTTTTTAGAGTTATACCCGAAGGTAGCAGTTTTAGAATCGGAAATCTAAACCAGAACGAACATGAGCATAAAGTACTTTCAAGCATTCTGGGATTTTCGACTATGACATGATCATTAGGAAATAAGATGGTAAAAACTTCTCAGAAAAACTTTGAGGTAACCAAAACTTTTATTTCTCACAGAACATGTACATATGTATGATTACAAAGAAAGATAAACTAAGAATAAAAGGGACGTAGCTGAGCAATATTCCATGGTCTATCTAACTCATCCGGATTTGTACTGCCTCTAGCTCTCTTTCTCTTTTTAGTAGCAGGTCTTTCCTTGACTGGCCTCATGTCAGTTAAGTAGTACGATCCATTGTGCAATACTCGACTAACTAAAAAGGGCCCTTCCCATACTGGGGAAAGCTTGTGCTTTCTTTGTTGCACAAGCCGGAGAACCAAATCACCTTTATTGAAAGATCTAGTTCGGACTCTCTGGCTATGATACTTGCGTAACTTCTGCTGATAGGCTATAGATCTCATTTCAGCAACGACGCGAACTTCTTCGACTAAGTCGAGATCAATTTGTCAAGAAATCTCGGCATCCTCTTCGATATACGCGGCCACTCCAGGAGAAGTATGAATCAAATCACTAGGAAGAACTGCTTCTGCGCCATAGACCAAGAAGAAAGGTGTATATCCTGTTGACCTGTTCGGAGTTGTTCATAAACTCCAAATTACAGAGGGTAATTCCTCTGCCCAAGCCCCCGTAGCATGTCTAAGTGGTGCTTCGAGTGTTGGTTTCAAGCCTTGTAGAATTAAACCATTTGCTCTTTCGACTTGTCCGTTAGCCTGTGGATGTGCGACTGACGCAATGTCAAGCCGGATATTTTTCTCGTCGCAGAATTCAGCCAACTCTCCCATTGAAAAGTTACTCCCATTGTCCGTGATAATGCTATGCGGATAACCATACCGGATTATAACATCCTCGAAAAATCTTTTGGCTGTTGCTCCATCACAACTAGTGACAGGTTTAGCCTCGATCCATTTCGTGAATTTATCCACCATCACCAAGAGGTGGGTAAATCCACTTGGAGCTCGTTTAAAAGGTCCTACCATATCAAGCCCCCAGACCGCAAAAGTGATGGGTTCGTAGCATGGAAAACAAAAAAATTCTACCGCAACAACGAACAAAACCGAGATCTAATCTAGATAAAAGCCAAGATCTAATCTATTAGACATGAGCAACGAGATAGATAGGAACTAACCCTCGTAGATCCAAAAGCGTTAACGAGATTAGATCTCGTGGTTGATGTAGTCGATCACTTGCCGATCTCAAGATCGTGTGGACGATCCTTCCGGCGTCGCGTTCGGGGTAGCGCTTCCGCAGTCGGTCAAGTTGACGATCCTTCCGGCACCGCGTTTCGGCAGCGCTTCCGCAGTCGGTCACACGTGTGGAGTCGAAGCAGACCTTCCTCTCCCCGTTCCAGCGAGCAGCGGAGGGTAGTAGATCTTCTACACGGAATGCCAGCAGCACGACGGCGTGGTGGTGGTGGTGGAGTAGAGAATTCTGCAGGGCTTCGCCTATGCCTATGCAGAAGAAAGGTGGAGGAGAGAGGCGGCAGAGATTGGAGTTATGAGAGAGAGCTAGGAGGGGGCGCCCCTGCCCTTCTATTTAAGGGGGGGAGGGCGCGCCTGGGGAGGGGGAGTCCTTGTAGGACTCCCCTCCTATGGCCGGCGGTGGGAAGGGGGGAGGAGTCCTCCTCCCCCACGAATCCGTGTCTTGCCCCACCAGGACTCCTTTGATCCTTTCTTGGTTTTCAAGCAAACTCCAAGAAATCCTCTAGAACCTTCCAGAACATTCCGAAACCTTCTAGAATCTCCATACAAACACTCCGGAACATTTCCTAACTTAGAAAATGATCCCCAATATATGAATCTTATTTTCCGGACCATTCCGGATCTCCTCGTGATGTCCCGGATCCATTCCGAGACTCCGAACAACATTCGGTCTCCAACGCACATTCCATATCTACTTAAAGCAACTTCGAACCTTAAGTGTGTCACCCTACGGTTCGTGAATATGTAGACATGATAGAGACACATCTCCTATCAATAACCATCAGCGGGACCTGGAGATCCATAATGGCTCCCACATACTCAACGATGACTTCCTGATCGATTGAACCATTTACATACTAAACCAATTCCCTTTGTCTCGTGATACTATACTTATCCGAGGTTTGATCGTCGGTATCTCCATACCTAGTTCTACCTCGTTACTGATAAGTACTCTTTACTCGTTCCGTGATATGTCATCCCTTGTGACCCAGTCACATGCTTGCAAGCTAACTAGATGACATTCTACCGAGAGGGCCCAGAGCATATCTATCCGTCATATGGATGGACAAATCCCAATCTTGGTCCATGCGCTTCAACACATACTTTCAGAATACCCAATGACACCTTTATGACCACCCAGTTACGAAGTAGTGTTTGATGTCATCAAAGTACCCATCCGGTGATGGTGATTAACATAACCTCATGGTCGAAGGATTAGGTTACTATGCATTTAAAAGCTTACAGCAATACGAACTTAATGACTTGATCTTATGCTACGCTTACTATGGGTGTGTGTCCATCACATCATTCTCCTAATGATATAATCTTGTTATTAATCACATCCTTATGTCCATGATCAAGAAACCATGATCATCAATCAGTCAACAAGCTAGTTCAATAAGAGGCTTACTAGGGACTCTCTTATGTTTACAAAACACACATGTATTAGTGTTTCCTAATAATACAATTATAGCATGGGATGTAAACATTCATCATAAACATAAAGATATAATAATAACCACTTTTATTATTGCCTCTTGGGCATATCTCCAACAGTCTCCCACTTGCACTAGAGTCAATAATCTAGATTACATGGTAATATACCTAACACCCATGGCGTTCTGGTGTTGGTCATGCTTTGCCCTAGGGAGAGGTTTAGTCAACGGATCCGCCACATTCAGATCAGTGTGTACTTTGCAAATCTTTATGTCACCATCTCGGACATACTCGCGAATAGCCTGAAAACGTAGCTTGATGTGCTTCAGCTTGCTATGTGACCTTGGCTCCTGTGCATTAGCTATGGCACCTGTGTTGTCACAGTAGATGGCCATCGGGTCCAACGCACTGGGAACCACGCCAAGTTCAGTAATGAATTCCTTCATCCAAACGGCTTCTTGTGCAGCCTCCGAAGCAGCTATGTATTCCGATTCAGTTGAAGATTTCGCCACAACGCTTTGCTTCGCACTCCTCCATCTCATTGCAGCAGCATTCAAAATAAAAACGTATCCCGACTGTGACTTTGAGTCATCCGGATCGGTGTTCCAACTAGCATCGGTGTAACCGTTTACAACAAGCTGTTCATCACCTCCATAAGAAAGAACCATATCCTTAGTCCTATTTAGGTACTTTAGGATATACTTGACCGCTGTCCAGTGTTCCATTCCAGGATCACTTTGATATCTGCTAGTCAAACTAACAGCATGGCATACATGATAGAACCTATGGCCGAGGCATAGGGAATATTATTCATTTTCTCTCTATCTTCTCCCGTAGCTGGACTTTGAGTTTTACTCAAGGTCTTACCTGACAACATGGGCACGAACCCTTTCTTGCTATCTTCCATTCTAAACTTCTTTAGAACTTTGTCCAAGTATGTACTTTGTGAAAGCGCTATTAGGCGTCTTGATCTATCTCTATAAATCTTGATGCCTAGAATGTATGCCGCTTCGCCAATATCCTTCATTGAAAAACTATTATTCAAATAGGTTTTGACGCTATTAAGAAGTTCTATATCATTCCCAATCAACAATATGTCATCTACATATAGTACTAGGAATGCTACAGAGCTCCCACTCACTTTCTTGTAAATACAAGCTTCTCCATAAGTTTGTATAAATCCAAAGTTTTTGATTACTTTATCAAAACGTTGATTCCAACTCCGGGATGCTTGCTTCAGTCCATAAATGGAGCGCTGAAGCTTGCATACCTTGTCAGCATCTTTAGAATCGACAAAACCCTTGGGTTGTACCATATACAACTCTTCCTCAATGTCACCATTAAGGAACGCCGTTTTGACATCCATCTGCCAAATCTCATAATCGAAATGTGCAGCAATTGCTAACAAAATCCTCACAGACTTTAGCTTCGCTACTGGTGAGAATGTCTCATCATAGTCAACTCCTTGAATTTGTCGGAACCCTTTCGCGACAAGTCGAGCTTTATAGACGGTAACATTACCATCAGCATCTGTTTTTCTCTTGAAAATCCATTTGTTCTCGACAGCCTTACGGCCATCCGGTAAGTCCACCAAAGTGCACACTTGGTTTTCGTAACTTCTGATCATCCTCATCTTTATCGTTCTCATTGCCCTAGTTCTTGTATTCAGTAACATAACCACCTTTAGAACTATTTTATGGCCTAAAAAATTTCTTGCACAAATTATTTGCCTTAAATCTATCTTCACCATTATGCATTGTCTTATTGCATCCAACAAAATAACAATTCCAAGTGTCTTCATGCCTGAAATATTATCATTGAAACTCTCTACCAAATTATTGCAAACAAAATCCACCTTGCTTAACTCACCAAACTTGCTTCTGGCCCATAGCTTGGTGTGATGTTCTTCAAGGTATTTTTTCACCTTTGGCACTACATACATGTTCTGCAAGTAAGTAGCATGTGTGCTTGGGGTGTATGTGTATGCTGATCACCACAAGTCCTCTTCAAAGATCTTTCCTTTGAACTTCTTTGTGAAGTTAGTAGCGAGGTGCCGCATGCATTCCCTATGCTCAACCCGAGGAAACACAGCATCAACAGCATTCTCAAGACCCTCGGATGCACCGGTGTGTATCACCAAGCCTTCAGGGTGAGCAATTACTTCCTGTAGTCTCTGCATGAACCATGTCCAGCTTTCATTTGATTCACCCTCAAGAACAGCATAAGCTACGGGTAGAAGCCAATTATGCGTGTCCAAAGCACAAGCAGAAGCAACATGTCCCCTGAAATTCCCTGCTAAAGAAGTTGCGCCTATTGCCAAGTATGGCCTGCAGCCGTCTAGGAACCCCTTCCAGCATGCCTTCAGGCAGACAAAACATCTCCTGAAGCATATCTTATCTGCCTGCTTATACCTAACCCCCCTCAAGACCTTTTCTCTCCCTTTCACAACCTCGTAATCGATGTCAACAAAACTACCAGGTGATGTTTTCTCTACCTGAGCTTTGAAACTATACAACATATGAAAACTGTCATTCCACTTGCCTTGAATGAAGTCTAGAGTCATCTCCTTCCCATCAAAGACTCTGTGGTAAGGAATCAGAACGTTAAAATTTTTGCTAATCTTTGCTCTGAGTTCAGCAGGTCCAGTGTTATGATCCTGCCTCACCTAGTCAAGTACAGTAGCAGCAATCCACTTGGTAGTCGTTGGTCTAATTTTACCACTTAAAGAAGTATTAGGGAAATTGTGTTTCTTCGTGTTTACTTTGATCTGCATTCGATAAGAATCCAAATAATTTAGAGCTAGTTATCAGCAGAATAAATATGAGAAAGACTGAAACTAAATGTAGCTATTGCAACCTGAAATTGGTTTCCACCTCGCATTGGAGATGCATGAAATCTCCATTTACACACATTACTTTCCCTACAGTGCACCCTAAATCTCTTTTGGTCGCTCTTTTCAATGATAAATTCGAACCCAACTCTGATTGCATAGGTTGCAACTACATATCTGCAGTCCTCCACATTATCAAAGACAGTCCCCTCATCAATTGTAGGATTGTCCCTGTCAAAGTGTATCACTGGCCTGTCCACGTCTTCATCGTCGTATCTACATCCCATTTCCACATCTTCACATTCCTCTTCCTCATCAGTCCCACAGTCAGGCTCAAAGTTCGAATCAACCAAATATTCCCTACTCTCCATCCTATCAAGGTCAGTAGCCACGTCTGGATATGCTTTCTCAACATCATCCGCACCGCCACACGTTTCAGTGCCTTCATGCTCGTTTGACAAAGCATTATGCTCAAGGACAAGCTGTACAAACATCCTGCGGTTACCAACACATATCCTTGCCATCACCACGGGACTAGAAACGCTAATTGGGGTATGCAGGAAAGGAATCATAGTTCTTACCCTTCAATGTGGACGCACGACACCTTCTCCGGGCTCCATACCTCCAAAGCTCTGCACCCCGCTTCCTCTCCCCCCGTTTCGTTGTCCTCTGTGCTCTCCAGACTTGAAGGAGATTTTGTGCTCTCTAGCCACGCAAGACCCATATCCGTGCTCTCAAGCCTCGCAGGATCCATCTCCGAGCGGGATCCGGATCACCAGCGTCGTTCTGCCCCTAACCCAATGGCCAACTCTCGGTTTTTGTTTCTAGACGCGCCTGGGCGGTGGGTGGCGGCAAGGAGACAGGGCAGGGAGGGGAGGGGAGGGGACATGAGGGGATGGCATGGAGGGGAGGGCGGGAGGACGACGGCCCAAGGGGACAACGAGGGTGGTGCACGACTGAGCAGAGTGGCGGCAGCAGGGGCAGAGGAGAGGAGAGGAGCGGAGCGGAGCTGGTTGTGACAAAGCATGGAAAATTTCACAATAATGTGTTGGTGGGCGGCACCAGCCCTCGAACCTGGGACGCGCACCGTCGAAGGTAGAGGAGGCAGGCCCGCCAGTCAGAAAACATGCCACCTATGAGCGCACTATGCACGGGGAGCACTTCACGGAATTTTTTAGCAGGTCCCACATGTCAGTCTGTTTGATCAAAACTTGCATGCAGTGCACGGCTGGTTCACGCGCTAGTTCCGAAAAAAAGCCCGTTGATCCAAACTTGAATTGGTAGTTCCGCTTCTTCTCCCCCGTCTCCTCGTCTCCTCGCAGTGGAAGTTCCGCTTCGTCTCCCTCGTCTGTTATCCTCTTCTTCTTCTCCTCGCAGTGGTAGTTCTTCTTTCTTCCTCGATCAAAACATTCCCGCACGTAAGCCATGGCCAGTAGCCGGATGAAGAGGAACTGGTCCGATCTCTCGGACGACCCACTTCGCAAGATCGCTGATATTTGCTGGAGAAAGAGGAGTACGTCGACACCTATGCTGATTGTCGGGAAGTCTGCACCGATTGGCGCCGCACTTTAAAGGTTCCCGAATTCCATCTCAACAACTGGATCATGATTGGTCACACACTTCCAGACGTTGGCGACTTCACCTTCCTCAACCTTGCCATTGGTCGTTGCTTCAGGACAAATCTAATGGACGTCCATCACAGGTTCACATTCACATCCGATATTTATTGGTATTTTCCATTGTAAACATCTTAGTGCTAACTGATGCCCTCTTCTTCCAAAAGATTCTACTTCGTCGGTGTTTCTCGTGGCATCATCGTGCTTGCTCAGAGGGTGGAGCCGTACCAGATTTGGCTTCTAAACCCAACCACTCATAAGTCTAACATTGAGTTTCAAGCACACATACCATCTGATCTTCTGCAATCTGTCGTCGTGACGAAGTCCCTAATGATGGTGTTCGTTTGCACTGATTATCCAGATCATATTGCATGGGCCGATGAGAGCACCCCAACGGGGAAAATCCATGGATCATTTGGAGAAGGATTGTATTCGCCACCTCCTGATACGCTTCTGGTCTGCATGACAGCATTCCGAGGGGAAGTAGATGCATTACTTGAGAATGGAGACATCTTGTCGACCAACAGCCAGTTAGAGCAGCGCGCGAGCATTGTCACGATGGCCAAAATAATTTCGGCCCCAGTCTTTGAACAGGTACGCGGAACCTACAATTTTTACCTTGTGGGGTCAGATGGTGATCTGCTTCTTGTGTTGAACGGGGATTTCGCCAAAGGGCAACTCGTGTTGTACCGGGTGGACACGAAGAACCGCTCTCTCGAGGTCGTCGGTGACATTGGAAGTCATGCCCTCTTCATTGGTTACAATCGGTCTATCTCCATTGACACCAGGTTACACCCCATAGTCAAACTCGGTTGCATATACTACAGGAACTATATGAGACTGTACGATCATGAGGTTCAAGCCTGGGAAGAGGAACCAACAATTGTAATGTATTGCTTAAGTCTGGAACATACACCAAGGCCTTACCCTCTGGACAAGATACTGGCAGCACACTACAGACGGAGAGAGTTCTCTGAACATGTGTTGCAGCATGCGGGAGCCGACAATGACGAAATATATAGGGGAGAATGAATCCTATATTCATCCTAAGTTATTTGCTAGCATTTTCAGGTCTATTTTTAAAAGTAGAAATTTGTACTGTATTTATATTATTTCGATGAGCAGTATGCGTATTACCTTTCAGACAAAATTGTAATGTATTTAAATTTAGTACTTTCAGAATTCAAAGTATTTATTTTTAGTAGCTTCTTTCAGAATTCTCTGTGTTAGACATGGGCATCAGCTCAGCGCCGGAATTCAAGTTCCACATGGAAAATTGCACAATAATGTGTTGGTGGGCGGCACCACCCCTCGAACCTAGGATGCGCGCCGTCGAAGGTGGAGGGGGCGGGCCCGCCAGTCAGAAAACATGCCACATCGGCATCCCCTATTTCTGATGCCCTTTAAAAAAAGAAAACACGCCACACCGTTATCCCCTGTTTCTGATGGTGTTGCTACAGTCGACGGTACATGGTGGCATATAAATAATATCGTATAAACATAAGGGCACAGTCGTCAAAATTTCTAAAATGAAACCCGGTCCCGTCTTCTACCTGTCCTGGTACATTGCCTGATGAGGTGGATAGCCACGACCAATCTTTTTAATACGTTCACACTCTTATGCTGAGAAGGGAAATAAGATTGAGTTGTTAATGCAACGAGTGTCGAATTATTACCCTCTAAGGAAATGGGAAATGGTTATTTTCACGCGTGCCCGTAGTCCAAACCTACTGTCAGTCTTTCACTCCCCTTCTCCGACTAACCACAGTTCACCTTGCGCAGCTCCTCCGCGCCACACCAACTAGGGTAACATGGCCCCGCCTAAGCCGCCGCCACGACAGCCACCGAAACTGGGGTATTTGGCCCCTCTAAGGCAGACCATGAAGCTCTACTTCAAGGCCAGTCTCCCATTGCCCTGCTAGGCAGATGATTTCCCCGAATGTGCCGAATCAGCCGCGGCGGCGACTACGGCGTCGTCGGCGCCAGATGCGGCAAGCAGGGCCAAGAGAGCGATGTGGAGAAATCGCGCGGCGGCATTACGGCATGCTCTAGGCAGTGGGAACAAGGTATGTATCAAATCGTTCATGAGAGCATGTCGCCACCGAGGGTACACACCCTCGAATAGGGCAGCGCCAAGGTCTAGGAACTGTCGCGTCCATGCTTCGGCGCGGACTACCTTACCTCAGTGGGGGAGGCTGGGAGCAAGCCGTCTGCGGCAAAGACGCTCCATCCTACGCACCGTCGGAGGCTATACCGTGGCGGCGACCAAGCGTCTACACTCAGCATGCTGGATTGTTCGACAGCCGGAGCCGGCGGCGGGCATCAGCTCAGGCCCAGAATTCAGGTTCGAGTTCACACGGACCTACGATCCCGAGAAGGAGATGCCAAATTTCAGTTTCGAAGAAATCATTGCGGCGACGCGGATGGTTCAACTGAACCGGGACTGGCGCACGCAAATCGCTCGTGCATGAACGATGCAGATTTCTTGTAGTTTGGCGGGAAGGCAATAGATCAGTTTGGGTTAAATGATCAAAGAACTTATGTCCTCTCAAGGAAATTGGCCAGCCAACTTTTCTGCTGGAGATTTGTAGCTTCTTCAGTGTAGAATAGTTAAGTTCAGACTGAAGAATGGCTTTTGTAGAAGAAATGCTGACGAATTGTTCTATAAACTAGTAGGAAGTTTAGCCCACTTTTGTGCAGGTATAAGACCCTTTTGTATGGAAGTACTACTATTGTAAGCAAATACTATCAAGTATCTATTTCCCACACTACAGATTTTGCGCCTGCTGTCTGTGCTATAAACCATTTTTCCTTTGTCTTGTGTTGCCTTCAAAATGGTCCTGCAGTTCAACGTGTTACAAATGTAGCTACCTTGTACTTGAAGAGGAGATGGACTACATTTTCCTGGCATCCATAGAATTGACATTGCTCATTGCTAGACCACCCTCTTTTCATGAGGTTGTCCTTGGTTATTCATAGAAATTATAAAGCATGGTGTTCAACTACATCGATTCAAACTATTACACACACACTACATCAAATTCATTACCCACACATACTACATCGATTCAAACTATTACACACACATACTACTTCAAACTATTACACACACGTACTACATCGATTCAAACTATTACACATTTTTAGTCGATGCTAACTTCCTGCTACGCTCTCCATACTACAAATTCATTAGCCACACATACCACGGCAATTCACTAGAGCTCTGTCTTCACTCGAGGGAAATCAGAACCACCAGCTCGTCCAAGCCCGGTCCACCCCCCCCCCCCCCCGAAACTGTGTGCGCCGTCGTGAAACGGTGGTGGTCCTGTGCCATCGATCCTTCTAGGCCAACACTACAGGCGACGAGGATGCTTTCTGGCAGCCTCTTCGGGGCCCTGAATGCCACGTACCAATTCCAGAACCTCCTCCAAGTGGATGATGACCGGGTGCTTCCAACAAAGCTGTCGCCCTGTCCTCCTTGGAATCTGCACCTCGTACATCTTAAGAACGGCGTCATGATCTTTCAGCCACGCCTTTACCTCGATGACCCATCTGTCACTCGGTGGCACAATTTCCACTAGCTCGCCGCCAAGGCTACTAGCGACCTGCTTGAGGGCCTCCGGCTCCCAAGCATCCAATGGGAAGCCGCCAAAGCCGAGTTTGGAGAAGAAACGAAGCTGCCCCAAGCGATCGTCCCACCCATAGGCGCGATGCCAACGCATGAAGCTCATTTTCTCCCCGCAGCACTCGAAAGAACGGGAAGAATGCAGAACACGCTTGGTGTCTGAGCTGTGCTCGAATCAGACGAAAAAATCGAATGGCAGCGCGCATACCTCAATGTTGACCTCATTTTGTCTAATCCCAAAACGAAACCTGAAAGCCGAAAGCAACTATGCCGGCGACACGGCAGGACGAATGCCTAGCACGGTGGCCATGAGAGCATGGTCGTCGAACTACTGTGCCAGGGCTACCATGCCTGGGGTGCGCGGCAGCACGCAACTTCCCGAGGCCGGTCACCGGCCTGGATCGCCCGACGGAACGCGCTCCGCCGTGCGAGAAGGACTAGCCAGAGGCGAGATATTAGTCCGGGGACGTGAAGCTCCGATACGGTAGACGATGCAACGATGACAGCTACGAGCTTCGATTAGAGGCGTGGGAGGTTGACCGGACATGGCGGGGACGCAAATTAGAGCAAGTGCGAGATCCGATCTGAGACGAGCAGCCGGAGCTGAGAAAATGTTATGGGGAGCGGAATAACTTGAATGATCTTGTCACTGTCTTCGGTGCCGACCCATCCCCCTTGTTGGTTATAGCCTAATGCAGTCAAAGAGTGGTGTTGAAACTTTAATGGCCCTGGCGATGGTGCACGGCGAGAAGGTCGACTGGGAGAAGGTTAGCTCCTCTGTCCCAGTCACCTCCAATGGTCAAGAGATCGACTTGAAGCCTCCTATTAAGAGGGCCATAAAGTATTCCCGGCTGCTTTTGGGCCTAGTCTCAGGCTCAGAGAAGCTGGTTGCCCCTTCTTCAATGGTCGATCCTTCTTCAAGTGCTCCTGCCGTTCCTGTAGCTAGTGTTCCTTCTGCTAGTGCTACTTTGTCTTTGAAGGAAACGACTTCATAGGCTTTGTTTTGTAATTTTATTGTGTCTCCCTTGCCGTTATTGTAATGAACCTTTAACTTATCCAGTTGCCTCTTGCTTCCTTTTTACATGAAAGCAACTTTTGAACATATGGGTATGAGTTTGCTTTTGTATGCTGAATGTTACATATCTTTCGTGTCTTGCTAGATTTTGTATGGATCCGCGCAACTATCGGATGCAACTCCATCCTCATATGTAATGGGCATAACCAATACCACCATTGTGCATACGGTGGACCCGTTATTGTATGCTGAAAAAATTGAACAGGTGAAAAAACTTGAAGGAAAACTTCAGGTTGTTCCGTCAATGGTGGATGTTGCCCAATCTAAGACACGCAAGGCCCTTCATCGTGGAGCTTTTTTCTTAGAGGAAATTTCCAGGGCAAGTGAGAAGTTATTATGTAAGTCTTCTTCCTCTTTTTTTCTGTTGCTCCTTCTGGCTTTCGGGAAGTCAATGTTATCTCCTGATTTGTAGGCATTCGATTGTGCGAGAGGAAGGAAACTCAATGTCTGATCAACTGAATGCAAGCTCTTATGTCTGCCTCCCGAGCTTCTGAGACAGGTTTTTGGATTGATCATCGTCATGTTTATTCTGTTGCATTGCTTCAGGACCGTCTATTAGAGGTTGAGCAGTTTGTCGAGTGCTGCCGCAGATCACTTTCCCTTGTCTATAATGCCATGTTTCCTCTAGATCCTCAGCCTCAGACCTTGGCGGATTTAGAAGTTTCAACAAGGTGAAAAGATTCATCATTTCGTGAAGGTTCAACTTGTGGCGGGTGCCGAGCTCGCGCTTTCTTGGGTACATGTGCATCATCCGATGCTATACTTGGATGATGTATCTTCGTGGCTACCTCCCCCTTCTGATGGTGGCCTTGTTGATATGGCGCCTCATTACGCCGCTGCTCGTAGACCTGCCATTAGGATTGTTCGAAGATGCTTGGAGGCAGACAAAGAATTTTTTGTTAATTTTCCTATCTGATTGCTTACTTGTGTAGCCTTTGTACTTTGTAGAAGAAATATTGTATAGAGCTACTTTATACTTGTCAAAAGGGTCATATGTTTTATACGAGATTTTGATTGTATATTGTATTTTTTTGAGGATCCGATGAACTGATGTCTTCCTTCATGTGCCATAGAAATTTGTATGTTGAGAAGTACTTTCTTTATTCATTGATAAACATAAATGGATACATTGCGAGGGCATGATCGCCTGGCCGTTCGCCTTTATTGAATATAAAGTGCGTCAAAGTAAAGTTTTTTCTTTAGGAACTTCGACTTCTGTTCTTGGGGTTCTTCATCATGCTCTGTGTTGGTATGTGGGGTGCTCTCGTCTTTTCAACAAGTGGGTATTCCTATGCGGGACCTATAGTGGAGGCCGCATATGTTGCTTTTGCGGGATCGTTGTGCGCTTGCTCTTCTGATGTTTGCTTCTTGTGGGTGTGCCCTTCGTGTAATGACTCCTCATCCGCTATTTTCAGCTATCCAAGTTCTGTCTCCATTCGGAAATATTCTGATATTTTGTTGAATTCCCGGTCGCAGCTGTCCGAGCGAATGAAGCTTCCTTTTACTGTTATGACCCTGTTGGGGGCTGGCATTTTTAGCACCAGATATGCGTACTGAGGCAGTGCCATGAACCTAGCGAAAGCTAGTCGTCCTAGGATCGCGTGGTACAAAGATGGCCAGTCCATGACTTCAAACTCTAGCTTTTCGTGTCTGAAGTTATTCTTTGATCCAAAGACTATGTTGAGGTGGACTTTGCCCAATGGAATTTCGGCTTTTCCTAGAACTATCCCATGGAAAGTTGTGTCTGTAGATACTAGATTTGTCATGGACCAATTCATAGCCCATAAAGTTTTGGCGTGGATCAGGTTGATGCTACTCCCTGCATCCAAGAAAACCTTGCTCATGGCGAACCCGCCGATTTGTGCTTCTATTATTAGCGCTGACTGGCCTGGTCGAGGAACCCGTAGTGGATGATCAGCTCTGCTGAAGGTAATTTCTTGTTCTGACCAATGCAGATAGTCGGGTGTAGGGGGTGGCTTTGTTACTTCCATGTTTACTTGCTTAGTGATCAATTTATGTGTTCTATTGGAGGGTCGTCTCTTCTGGATCATTGGCATTGCTCCTTTTGACCTAGGATATTCGTCGTCTTGATGTGTTGTGTTTTGTGGCTATCCTGCTAGCGGGTGCCCCTGCGGTGACGGTGGCACGCCGATGGCCAAAGTGCCAGGCGCAGTAGCGTAGCCTCAGTTTGTCGCTTCGGTTTCCCTTGTGTTCCATAGCTCTTGCATTTTTAGGAATGTTCGGCAATCCTTTAGGAGGTGATTTGATCATATTTTCCCTGCCGAGTCGACGTAGAAGTGCATATTGCACAGTCCTTCCAACATTTGTCCTGCTGACATAGGTGGGTCGCGAGTCGTTGGCTGGTATCGTTGTTGCGGCTGACCTCCACCGATGTTATCCCTATTACCACGGTATACGTTGTTGTAATCGTCGCTTCGTCGGTTGTTCCCTCCAGTGAAACTAGCTGCCACGTAACTTGGTGTATTGTACCCATCGTTGGTTCGTCGTCTTCGGTCGTTATTGCGCCTGTCTCTGTGTTCTTTGGGTGAACGGGCTCTTTTGTTGTGTACTGCGTCCTCTCCATTGTCCCAACGATTGGCTATGTCACTACAAGAATCTGGACGATTCATGATGTTTTATTCATGACACGCCGTAAAACCGTCATAGATGCCTGGCATTTTGGGCCAATTCGTCGCAACGCACTCGAAGGGCCTCCAGCCTGAGTATCCATGAAGTTCGAGGTTTTCGTTGACAAAAATTCATCGCGGATTTCATCTGAGGCCCTGAAGCCCAGTTCGGCATTTCATCCCGCATAAAATCGTCATGGAATTTGTCAAGGGCCTTTGATTGACTATTTTTTCGACGACAGGGCCATCCGTGCCTGCAGCCCACCTATCAACTCGGTTTGAATGGCAGGGTTTAATGGGTTGTTCTCAAAGTGTTAGCCGGGCCTAGCTATTGGTCCATCTGGTATAAATTAAAGATGGCATAAAAAACAAAGTACCCTGACCAGGTTCAAACTCGTGAGCACACTCATTGGTCAAGGGTCCGTAACCACTGGACCAATGGACTCTGTTCCGACAGATCTACTACTTTGCCATTCTTATAAGAATGTCCTAAATCAGTAGTTCTTCAATAAATAAACTAGTGTTTTGACTAAAAGCCGCAACAGCTGGACAAGACAACTATGTTTCAAACATATCACTACTTCATATTTCTTATACACATGTTGTCGATCACACGAAGAAGCAAAATGTGAAAGTACAGGAAACTACAGCAACAATGAACACAACACATAGCAACATGGAGATAGAACACAATCTTACAAATATATAGAGAACATGGTTGACATATAGTTCCAAACCAACTAGAGAACCAGAATCACAAAGAGTTCCAAACCAAGTACACAACTTGCAGGTTCACATTCAGTTCCAAACCGACTACGAGTTGACATGAAGCCAACCCACATAACCAGGTACTATGTGCCCTCATTTCACGCGACCTACATGACACATGAAGCCAGACATGATATCCTCAAAGAAGGTGAAGACGATCAAATCCCCTTTTTTGATTCGAGCCGCCTCGATAACCTTTGACCAGTTGCTTGTCATTTCGGCAACATCATTCCTGCCTTGGATGAACTGAACATGCTTACGTCTTACATGATCTGCGAATATGACAGGAATCTCCAACGGCAGATACCTGTTGAGGTGGGCATTGTTGTACCTAGCTAAAAAGTACTGGATGTGAAGAATAAAGTTAGTTGTTGAAGTATAGTTCAATGTGCATAATGAAGGGAATATGCCCCAGAGGCAATAATAAAGTGTTTATTATCTTATTCCTTGTTTATGATAAATTTTATTTTGCATGCTATAATTGTATTAATTTGGAAACGTTAATACATGTGTGTTTAATAAACAAAACGAAAGTTCCTAGTTATGCCTCTCTTATAAACTAGCTCTTTGATTAACAAGATGATCAAGGTTTCCTGATCATCTACATTGGATGTTGTTAATAACGAGGTCACAACATTAGTGGAATGATGTGATGAACATTCATCTGAAGTATAGCATTACGATCAAAGTCATTGTGTTTATATTGCTATAACATCATACGAAGTAATCCTAGTCCTTAGACCATGAGATCATGTCAATCACTAACACTGGAAGAGTATCTTGATAACATCAAACGTCACACCATGAAAGGGTGATTATAAAGGTGGGTTCAGTGTTATGAAAGTGTTATGTAGAGGCTCATGGATCAAGAGTGGGATTTGTCCATCCCGATGACGGATAGATATACTCTAGGCCCTCTCGGTGATATCACATTGGTTAGCTTGCAAGCAAGTGATGAGATCACTAGAAGGTTATATCACGGTAACGATAAAAGAGTACATGTCGGTAAAAAGATCAAACTAGGTATGGAGATACCGATGATCGAATCTCAGGCATGTAATATATCGCGAGACAAAGGGATTTAATTACTAGCGTTAAAGGTTCTCACGATCACAGAAGTCATCGTTGAATGTGTAGGAGTCAGTATGGATCTCCAGGTCCCGCTTCTGATTATTGATCTGAGAGGGGTCTCAATCATGTTTGCATATTCGCGAACCGTAGGGTGACACACTTAAGGGATACCGACACCATTTGGATCAAATATGTTTTAGATAAATATTTAAGAAAGTGCTGGAATTATTTCAATAGACACCGAAACTATTTCGGGTGAAATTGCTGAAATTGGTTCTGCATGTGATATTGAAATGTTGCAGGGGGTTTTATGTGAATGTTTGTTAATTCAAGTAATTAACAAAATTCTGAATAAAATTAATAAAAGAGTTTTATTAAATGAGAGAGCATTAAATTTGGAGAAATTTAATGCATTTAAAGTGGAGACTTTAATGGAGAATGTGAAGAGGTAAATTTATGTGGAGGGGGTTACCACCACATGAATGGGGGAGGTGAAGGGTCACCTCCATGGGGCGCCGGCCATGGGAGGGGTACCCTCCCCTGCTCCTATAAAAGGCCCCCCTCTCCTCACTTCTCACCCACACCTCCTCGTGAAGGATCTCTCTCCCCCTCTACTATTTTTCCCCATGGTCTCGGATTAGCAAGATACATGTTCCCGGTGGCTTTATCTAGAAAGGAGTTGTTGCTTCCGCTGCTCTGGAGCAAGGGACGGAGGTTGTCTGGGTACCGGATGTGTGTGCGATCATGGATGCACCGCTGCTTTGCGGTGCTGGACTTGGTGATGCTGGACTTGCTGGAGCTGGATATGATGGACGTGCTGGAGCTGGACCTGCTGGACTTCATCACGATCTTGAGATCCGCAAGTGTACGACTACATCATCCACGAGTTCCGTCTCATTAACAAAGCTTTGTTGTCTTCGAGGGTATGTTCTCTATGGATGTATATCCACCCGTTGCTTGTATCTAATATATAGATCTTGGCGTATAATAGTTCCCATCGTAGGAAAATTTTGTTTTCTATGCTGCGAACCCTTTAGTGGTATCAGGGCCTGATCTATGTGTAGGTGCTTTGCACGGGTAGAACACATAAGAGTATTTTCGATATTGGTCGCATAGTGGGATGAAGCGGCCCGGACCAACCTTACATGTCATCGCACATGAGACCGGTTCCACGATTGACATGCAACTAGTTTTGCATAAGTGGCTAGCGGGTGTCTATTTCTCCTACTATAGTCAATATTTGATTTACAACGAGTTGCTAATAACTTAGTTATCATCGTTGTGGTTCCATGTTCATAGGTAAGAACGGTTCTATCTCCGAAAGCCCTAAGCCACATAAAAAACTTGCAATTGATAAATTAGAGGTGTCTAGTTTAGATCGTTGCTGGGCTTGTGTCATGATATGGTAATGTTGTAAGTTGATGTATGGTAGATACTCTTACAACACACTTAATGTGTAAGTTCCATAGCCTTGGCCTTACACACAAAGGAATGATAGAGATCATACCACGATGCATATGATGGTGATCAAATGCATGGACCAAATCATCCCACTTTACACATATGATGTTCGCATCTTATATTGTTAGTTTGGCGCTTTTAGTAGAATTATAAGATGATCCCTCATTTAAATATCAAGATAAAAATGTGTTCTTCCTTAAGTATGCACCGTTCTATGGATCGTGTTTTGAGACATCACGTGATGATTGGGTGTACTCGACTCTACGCTTTCATACAACGGGTGTAAGACAGTTTTACACACGCGAGTACTAAGGTTCTTACTTGGCGAGCCTAGCATGTATAGACATGGCCTCGGAACACAGAACGAAAGGTTAAGCATGAGTCATATAGTTGATGTGATGTCCATATTGATGCTCGCCTTTGAAGCTACACCGACTCATGTGATGATCGGACTTGGTGTAGTGGATTTGGTTCATGTAATCACCAAAAAGGCACGAGGGATGTCGTTTTTGAGTGGGAGTTCATTTCTAATTTGGATTAGTCGAACCAAATTTGTCATAAACTAAATCAAAGTGAATTTTCATAATTTATTGTAGTCATTGGCATTTGTTTACTACCTTATGCTTAGTTTTAATTGAGATAATAAAACTATAGAATTCTAGATATTTACTTTACGAATTGGTATCGTATTGTTTTCAATGTCAATTTAAAGTTTAGAAGTCCTATTGCAAACTTTCAGCAAACTCTATGTACTCCATGAAGTTTAATAAGTAGTATTAAATCAAGAGTAAGAATTCCAATGTTAGTATCTAAAGTATCATGTTTGCCTCCATGATTATTGATATTCAAAAATTGTTTTCATATCAAGATTATCTAGGAGCTAAAAATTTTCAGAAACCATCATGTGTGGAATATATTGTGATATCTGAACTAACGTTTTTGGTTGCATTATGATAGAGTATAATTTAACAAAATACATGTTCTCATATTGTATGAGAATTTTTGAAGGTTGGAGACGCTAGGCGTCCTAATCTACCAAAAAGGTTTTGGGAACTGATATTATACTCACGATTCATCCTTATAGGCTATAGTAGCTTGATCATGAAAGTTGTCATGATAAGGATGAATAGAAGATGTAAGTAAAATGTTTACTACACTAATAGATTACTAAAGAATGGATTTTTGAAAGAACACCAAACATTTGATGATCGTGATCCACTTCAAAGCGCAAGTCCAAAGGTATTAGTATTTGACTATACGCTTTGTACTATGTGTCAGGTGAATGACACCACTATTGATGTTGATAGATTCTTTTAAAATGAAAAGGTATTGCTGGAAGAGAATCTATAAAATATTTGGCAGAAAAGAAAAGTTGGAGATGTCCAGCTTAGGTATATAGAAGATATACATGTTATGGCTGTATTCTTTGCTTGTTAAACAATCTGGTTCTTAGGTATTGGATACCGGTATTGGATACCGAATTGGTTGGTGTGAAGTGTCATACAGAACAACACAATTCATGAACTACAACGGCCTAAGTAACTAGCAAGAGAATAAGTGATGATGTTCATCGTAAACAAATAAAGTGTTATTGTGTTTTTCCTTGTCGTCAAACCTAGCCTTCAAGATTTGTTTTAAAAATTGTTATTTTGTTCCGGTATTGCGATAACAATGGTTGTTCAAATAATTACCATATTCCATAAAGGATGGATGAACTTTTACAAGTCTTGTTGGAGAAATCACATCCATAAACATTATTGCTAAATATTGTAAGACAAATGATTGGAAGATCACTTATGAAGTGACATCATTGTTTGAATTATATTGGAAAGTAAACATGAAGGAACTCCATGTTGATGGATTTTTGGAGTCTTGATTTTGATCAATTGACGCTTATGGAACTTTCCTCGAGATAATTGAAACTGCGTTCATAGGCCAAAGAGGAACGGGTGACTAGATTATTGGAAATTGTGCATGATGATGTGCATAGTCCATTATGTGTAGCCATATGCGATGGATCTTTTTGCTTCATATGCTTTGTCTAGAAATTTGAGTGAATATATTTATATATTTACTTAATAAGGAAGAAGTATGAAACATTTGAAAATTGTTCAAAGACTTTCAAGATAAAGTGGAAAATCATTGTAACAAGAAAATAAAGAGTTTATGATTCGATCATAAAGGAAGATATTTGAGTTACATGTTTAGCAAAACACCTAAGATTTGAGAAATTGTTCCATGAATTTGCATTTCCTGATAAACCACAGGAGTATGGTATGTTCGAGAGATCAAATCAAACCTTGTTTGACATGGTAAGATCAAAGGTGTCATTTATAAAACTGCCATTATGTTTTAAGGATTAAAGCTTTAGAGACTGCCGTTTTTACACTAAAAAGAGCACCATCATGAACCGTTGAAATGACACCATATGAGTTATGGTTTGGGATAAAACCAGAGTTGTCTTTTCTTAAATTTTGGTATGCTATGCATAAGTAAAATGTTTACAACCAAAGGCAATTAAGCATGTCTTTGTAGGTTATCCCAAAGAATTTTTTGGGAATTCCTCCATAACACCAAGGACAAAAGAGTTTGTCGCTTGGAACATCAAGTTTCTTGAGAAGGAATTTTTCGCGAAAAGTTAAGTGGGAGGACAATAGAACTTTGATAAGGTTGTTGAACCTTAGCTATATGTGCTAAGTAGCGCAGCACCGGAAAGTGTCATGGTGGCATCCACAATGCTCATGGCTCCCGTGATTACAAAGGTTGTGATCTCGGAGATTAGAGTTCCCATTGAACCATGTGGGTCGGTAAGAATCAAATAGTGAGATTTGATAAACAAGTCGTTATTGTTTTGACAATGATGAACCGACTACATGCAAAGAAGCAATGATGGGCCCTGACTCCATAAAATGACTAGAAGTCATAGAATCTGTGATAGTATCCATACACGAGAAATCAAGTTTCTGAACTTGGAAGACCCTTCGGAAAGGCGTGAAGCCTATCGGTCGTGTTTGGATCTATAAAGAAATAGACATGGATGTTTAACATCTATGAAATAGTCGACATGGAAATAATTTTATGGCAATGTTCAAGGAGTTGACTATGACAAGATTTTATCTTTCATAGCGATAGTTAGTCTTGACTGGATTAATGTAGCAACCACTACATATAATTTGGTATATGGTAGTTGAACAAACAAAACAATGTTCTTCTAATAGAATGGTTACCTAGTACTTGTACAAGACACGGTTGTCGTCGGTTTGAGGACAAGTACGCCATGAGGGGGTCCTCGAGGCGTGCGGAAGAGAGGGGTGTGAGACGTACGGTATTCCGGGACGGTGAGCACACAAGTTTACCCAGGTTCGAATCCACCGGCTTTGGACGGATCCTACTCCTGCTAGCAATCCAGTAACACGGCAGAGCCGGAATATGGGTTACAAGGGTTTCGCCTGTGCGAGTTGAAGGACTAAAGTATTGGGTTGCCCTAAAGGCTCTCCCTAGGACGGCTTATATAGATATCCGGCCTAGGGTTTACAGGAGAGATCAATCTGGCTACGACTAAGAGTTGGTTACAGAGTACATCTTGAACTACAAGTAACATTATGGGCCTAAGTTGGTAAGTCTTCTGGGCCTTCCCGTAGTTGGATTGGACTCTGTCTTCTCTCTCTAACTGGGCCGCCGGTGAAGCAAATCTCTAACCCGAAGTGGGCCACCCTGGTCAGTGAGGAACGTTGAGGATACCCGGAAAGTATATCCCCAACAGTAGCCGCCAGAGGCCTCCAAGATCCAAAGTCGGATTTTATCATCATCTAGCTTGATCTTTAGCTTGCAGAATCGTGAAGGGTTCCTGAAACTTCATAACAAAAAATACGATCCGGGTCTTAAAAGCAAGTCACACCTTTCAGTTAGTTACTCGGATTTTCCAGCTCGCTTTTAAACTAAGCCGGAACTTGGTCTCTAACGCCACCTGACACAAGCATGGTCAAGTCACGTCATCTGACAGGCGTTCCGTCAGCACGACCGTTGGTGGGTCCGCGGTTCACGGAACCGAGGCGCCGTTTCAATGCGTACGTGGAGATCGAGGCGACGCAATCATCACGCGGGCCCTTCCCAGTTCCTTCCACGACACGTGGCGGTTACACTGTAGCATTTGCACGAATCTTGGCGCAGGTAGGTGGATATAAGGGGTCTAGATTCTTTCTTCTCCTCTTCACCTGCCCTTCGCCGTTCCTTTCTTCCCAAATCACCAGCACGCCTAGAGCCCTTTCGTTTTCCTCCCACAGAGCTCCTAGCGCCGCCACTTTAGGGTCACCCTTTTTCCACCGGAGAGAAAAATGGCTTCATCCTCTTCTTCCTCTCTAGCGGCGGCGGCGGCGGCGTCGGTGGAAGTAGCTGCGGAGAAAGAGAGCTTTCGGGGACTTCTGGATCCCCTGCGCCCTCGACGAGGCTGGCCTCAAGAACGTGGAGAAGGAGGGGCTCCTCGCCGCCGGCAACTGGCGGAGCGGCTCTGGCGAGACCGTCCCCAATCCGCACGAGGGCGAGCGCGTCCACTTCGGCACCCATCTGGACCGAGGTTTGTCCTTTCCTCCCTCGGAGTTCTTCTCCGAGGTGATTGACCACTATGGAGTTCAACTCCACAATCTTCCTCCCAACTCCATTCTAGAGATGAGCGCATATGCTGCGCTTTGCGAGGGCTTTCTCGGCATTAGACCGAGTTTGCTTCTTTTCCGGTACTATTTTCATGTCCGGAGAAATTCCATCACCGCCGGTGTTCCTTATATCACCGGCACCATTAGTTTTTCTGTTAGACGAGACCGTCCTATCCCAGAATTGCTGCCAGTGACTCGGTCAAACAATGGCCAGCCACTTTTTTCTAGCATAGGGATATTCCAGCTCCCGGCAAAGTTACTGCTTTGCCGGCTTTTGTCGACGGAGCTGCCACGGCCCAGCCTTCTTGGGACGAGGCTGCTCCGGCTCTCACCGACGATCTGATCCTCGCTAAGAGGCGGATCGAGTATCTCATCAAGCACAAGGGTCTGAAGGGATCCGACTTAGTCCAGTGCTGGGTCACACGTCGGATCCAGCCACTTCAGTACCACGGGGATAGACTGATGCATTCCATCACGTCTTCCAAAAAAGACTCTCTCCGCATCAGCCCCAAAGCCTACACCCCTCAAGGCTACATCAGCCAGGTCAAGTGGCTGATCAAGGAGCGGATCGAGAGGATGATTCCGGAGATTTCTCTAGACATGCACACTGCGGTTAATCCCGTGGTGTTGGTAAGCTCCTATCAGAACATCTTCTGCGTGTTTCACTTTTTGATATATTGCAATGCTGATTTGTGTATTTATTTTTCAGCTTGCTGACCTCCCCGAGTCGGAGCTTGCTCCACTCGAAGGATATCCTCCTGAGTTTTCTCAGGAGACTGAGGTGGTTCCATTGCCGGACCTTGCGCTCAAGAAGCGCAAAGCTCCGACAGTGGCTGTTGGCATAAAGGAAGTGCCTGTTGTGAAGAGGTAACTTTCATTCACAATTTCCGCCTTTGTACCTTTCTCGAATTTCTTTCTAAGATGTAATATTTCCGAATTTACTACATTCTCAGAGCGAAGCCTCTCATCAAGGGTAAGGGGAAGGGGATTCCTGCAAAGCCCCTGTGACATGCAAAGCTTACCATAGCTTCCCCTGCCACAGCTCCTCCGACTCCTGCCCCTCAACCTTCTGCAACATCGGCGATTACTCCATCTCCGGTAGTTGCAGAAGATCCGGCTCCTTCAACGGCGCCTGTGATCCTCGGATCGCACACTAACGTCACCGTGGGTGCGTCAGCTCAAGATAAGGGTGAACCCTCTTTGGGTAATGATCCCTCGACTGAAGTCTTCGCCGACAACCTCCTCAGCAATCCCGGACTTGCCAAGTTTGGCTTATCCCGGAAATCTGCGGAGGAGATCCAGCGGCTGGCCAGGCAAGTCCTAGACAAAAGCCATCTATCCCCCGAAGAGGAGGCGCAAGAACCAGAGGACGTCAAGTTCTCTAACCTTCTTGATCAAGTCCGCATTCGCGACGAGAAGATCAGGACTGGTGAGCTTCCAACAAGCTCCAATAGTCCCTCTTACCCTCGCCGAGAAGGTGGCAGCTGAAGTGAACGCGGGTTTAGACAAACTCACCCGCGAGCAATATGTAAGTCGGAATTCCAACTCTTGTTTTTTAATTATGTTATATCATTTCCTCTAGCCCCCAAGCATGAAGTAGGATATAGAAATCCGAGTTTATGCTTTCATTAGGATGCCAAAGAACGAACTTAGTGTAGCCCCCAAGGCCCGTGCTGATATTTTAGCAAAAAATATTAGCCCGAGTCTTAAGTAGCTTTCTGACTTTGGGTATTATGACTTACAGAAAGTATATTCCTATAACCAGGAATTGCTAAAAAATGTCTGTGATAAGCGGAGAGAAGTCAAAGCTCTCCGGCTTAAAAATGTTGAGCTCAAGGTAGCCAAGGACGATGCCGAAGGTAAACATTTCGAGATTCAGACCTTGTCTTTCGCTTCTTTTCAATGTCAAATTTTTCTGAACTGTTGTTCTTTTTGACTTACAGCGTTGGTGAAACAATCCATCGCTATGATTGAAGAGGCCGAGAACCTCAAGACCTTAGTGGTGGAGAACAAAGGACTTCGCCAAGAGCTGGAAAAGCTCAAGGCGGATCATGAGACGAGCATAGCTCAAGTCCTGGAATCCTCCTCCATGTCCACTGAAGAGCGCGATCGCAAGATTGCCGCTCAAGATAAGGTTATCTCGGACCTCAATAATGAGCTTGGCAGAGAGAAGGACATTTCCCAGGCGCTACGGGCTGAACTCCAGAGTCTCCGGGAATAGAAAACCAAGATTGACGACGTCATTTTCGGTACGTTCCCTTTCTCTGACTTTTTCCTTTCTTCGACTTTCATCAATGTCGGTTTTTTCTTATCTTTGTTTTGTGTATAGGATCCTCTGAACTTGACGGACTCCTCCTCGTCCGAGCCCCGCACTCACCGGCTTACCCAAGTCGGTGATCTTCTTCATGACTACCGCCAGTCCCTTGAGGACATTGGCGAATCTTTGAGGATTCCGGACATGCCAGGCATGTCGGACTTCCAGGTGCGGGAGAAGGCCAAGGAGATGCCGCAGCTCGTTCGGGACTGGAACATGTCCTACGCGTGGACTGCCGCACAGAACGCTCTCACCATGGTCATGAGCCACCATGGAAACATGGAGATATGGCAAGTGACCAGAGGGTACTGCAAAGTAGATGAAGACGGCCAGGAGCAAGACTTGCAAGCTATCATGCACTCCTGCACCGGATATGGGTGCCACGTAGCTGACTTGACCAGCTATGAGGTCCCCTTCTTCAACCGCGTAGCTACTCCACCACCTCCTCCAGAAGAAACTGAAGAAGTTTCCGATGATGGACGGACCACCTCGGATCCGGACATTACGGAACGATATCAAGGCGGAGTGACCAGCGATCCGGCAGCTCCTTCATCTCCTCCTGCATCATAGATCAAAAAACTATGTTTTATTCTGTAAAGACATGATGCGTTATGTAAATATTAAGTATTGTGACTTTTGCTTGTGCTAAGTTTTTTTAATCTATTCAGCACTTTTGCCTTACACTTTTTGCGTGCCTGAAATGTTTTCATAAGAACTTAGAATTTTCCGTCTCTACTTATCATTTATCTGGCTTTCCGCTTTGTCCCTTTCGTGAGCCGGCTAAACCTTTAGCCGGAAACTTTGCCGAGCAACGGAGCTCAATTGCTAAACCAATTTAAACTCGGAAACAAAGCCGGCTTCCAGTACCAACAATTCACTACTCGGAAGATACCCGCATCCAGCAATCAGACAAATAACCCAAGTAAAGACTAGAATTTTTTAGAGTTATACCCGAAGGTAGCAGTTTTAGAATCGGAAATCTAAACCAGAACGAACATGAGCATAAAGTACTTTCAAGCATTCTGGGATTTTCGACTATGACATGATCATTAGGAAATAAGATGGTAAAAACTTCTCAGAAAAACTTTGAGGTAACCAAAACTTTTATTTCTCACAGAACATGTACATATGTATGATTACAAAGAAAGATAAACTAAGAATAAAAGGGACGTAGCTGAGCAATATTCCATGGTCTGTCTAACTCATCCGGATTTGTACTGCCTCTAGCTCTCTTTCTCTTTTTAGTAGCAGGTCTTTCCTTGACTGGCCTCATGTCAGTTAAGTAGTACGATCCATTGTGCAATACTCGACTAACTAAAAAGGGCCCTTCCCATACTGGGGAAAGTTTGTGCTTTCTTTGTTGCACAAGCCGGAGAACCAAATCACCTTTATTGAAAGATCTAGTTCAGACTCTCTGGCTATGATACTTGTGTAACTTCTGCTGATAGGCTATAGATCTCATTTCAGCAACGACGCGAACTTCTTCGACTAAGTCGAGATCATTTGTCAAGAAATCTCGGCATCCTCTTCGATATACACGGCCACTCCAGAAAAGGTGTATATCCTGTTGACCTGTTCGGAGTTGTTCATAAACTCCAAATTACAGAGGGTAATTCCTCTGCCCAAGACCCCGTAGCATGTCTAAGTGGTGCTTCGAGTGTTGGTTTCAAGCCTTGTAGAATTAAACCATTTGCTCTTTCGACTTGTTCGTTAGCCTGTGGATGTGCGACTGACGCAATGTCAAGCCGGATATTTTGCTCGTCGCAGAATTCAGCCAACTCTCCATTGAAAAGTTACTCCCGTTGTCCGTGATAATGCTATGCGGATAACCGTACCGGATTATAACATCCTCGAAAATCTTTTGGCTGTTGCTTCCATCACAACTAGTGACAGGTTTAGCCTCGATCCATTTCGTGAATTTATCCACCATCACCAAGAGGTGGGTAAATCCACTTGGAGCTCGTTTAAAAGGTCCTACCATATCAAGCCCCCAGACCGCAAAAGTGATGGGTTCGTAGCATGGAAAACAAAAAATTTCTAACCGCAACAACGAACAAAACCGAGATCTAATCTAGATAAAAGCCAAGATCTAATCTATTAGACATGAGCAACGAGATAGATAGGAACTAACCCTCGTAGATCCAAAAGCGTTAACGAGATTAGATCTCGTGGTTGATGTAGTCGATCACTTGTCGATCTCAAGATCGTGTGGACGATCCTTCCGGCGTCGCGTTCGGGTAGCGCTTCCGCAGTCGGTCAAGTTGACGATCCTTCGGCACCGCGTTTCGGCAGCGCTTCTTCCGCAGTTCGGTCACACGTGCGGAGTCGAAGCAGACCTTCCTCTCCCCGTTCCAGCGAGCAGCGGAGGTAGTAGATCTTCTCCACGGAATCCAGCAGCACGACGGCGTGGTGGTGGTGGTGGAGTAGAGAATTCTGCAGGGCTTCGCCTATGCCTGTGCAGAAGAAAGGTGGAGGAGAGAGGCGGCAGAGATTGGAGTTATGAGAGAGAGCTAGGAGGGGGCGCCCCTGCCCTTCTATTTAAGGGGGGGGAGGGCGCGCCTGGGGAGGGGGAGTCCTTGTAGGACTCCCCTCCTATGGCCGGCGGTGGGAAGGGGGGAGGAGTCCTCCTCCCCCACGAATCCGTGTCTTGCCCCACCAGGACTCCTTTGATCCTTTCTTGGTTTTCAAGCAAACTCCAAGAAATCCTCTAGAACCTTCCAGAACATTCCGAAACCTTCTAGAATCTCCATACAAACACTCCGGAACATTTCCTAACTTAGAAAATGATCCCCAATATATGAATCTTATTTTCCTGGACCATTCCGGATCTCCTCGTGATGTCCCGGATCCATTCCGAGACTCCGAACAACATTCGGTCTCCAACGCACATTCCATATCTACTTAAAGCAACTTCGAACCTTAAGTGTGTCACCCTACGGTTCGTGAATATGTAGACATGATAGAGACACATCTCCTATCAATAACCATCAGCGGGACCTGGAGATCCATAATGGCTCCCACATACTCAACGATGACTTCGTGATCGATTGAACCATTTACATACTAAACCAATTCCCTTTGTCTCGTGATACTATACTTATCCGAGGTTTGATCGTCGGTATCTCCATACCTAGTTCTACCTCGTTACTGATAAGTACTCTTTACTCGTTCCGTGATATGTCATCCCTTGTGACCCAGTCACATGCTTGCAAGCTAACTAGATGACATTCCACCGAGAGGGCCCAGAGCATATCTATCCGTCATATGGATGGACAAATCCCAATCTTGGTCCATGCGCTTCAACACATACTTTCAGAATACCCAATGACACCTTTATGACCACCCAGTTACGAAGTAGTGTTTGATGTCATCAAAGTACCCATCCGGTGATGGTGATTAACATAACCTCATGGTCGAAGGATTAGGTTACTATGCATTTAAAATCTTACAGCAATACGAACTTAATGACTTGATCTTATGCTACGCTTACTATGGGTGTGTGTCCATCACATCATTCTCCTAATTATATAATCTTGTTATTAATCACATCCTTATGTCCATGATCAAGAAACCATGATCATCAATCAATCAACAAGCTAGTTCAATAAGAGGCTTACTAGGGACTCTCTTATGTTTACAAAACACACATGTATTAGTGTTTCCTAATAATACAATTATAGCATGGGATGTAAACATTCATCATAAACATAAAGATATAATAATAACCACTTTTATTATTGCCTCTTGGGCATATCTCCAACAGTCTCCCACTTGCACTAGAGTCAATAATCTAGATTACATGGTAATATACCTAACACCCATGGCGTTCTGGTGTTGGTCATGCTTTGCCCTAGGGAGAGGTTTAGTCAACGGATCCGCCACATTCAGATCAGTGTGTACTTTGCAAATCTTTATGTCACCATCTCGGACATACTCGCGAATAGCCTGAAAACGTAGCTTGATGTGCTTCAGCTTGCTATGTGACCTTGGCTCCTGTGCATTAGCTATGGCACCTGTGTTGTTACGGTAGATGGCCATCGGGTCCAACGCACTGGGAACCACGCCAAGTTCAGTAATGAATTCCTTCATCCAAACGGCTTCTTGTGCAGCCTCCGAAGCAGCTATGTATTCCGATTCAGTTGAAGATTTCGCCACAACGCTTTGCTTCGCACTCCTCCATCTCACTGCAGCACCATTCAAAATAAAAACGTATCCCGACTGTGACTTTGAGTCATCCGGATCGGTGTTCCAACTAGCATCGGTGTAACCGTTTACAACAAGCTGTTCATCACCTCCATAAGAAAGAACCATATCCTTAGTCCTATTTAGGTACTTTAGGATATACTTGACCGCTGTCCAGTGTTCCATTCCAGGATCACTTTGATATCTGCTAGTCAAACTAACAGCATGGCATACATGATAGAACCTATGGCCGAGGCATAGGGAATATTATTCATTTTCTCTCTATCTTCTCCCGTAGCTGGACTTTGAGTTTTACTCAAGGTCTTACCTGACAACATGGGCACGAACCCTTTCTTGCTATCTTCCATTCTAAACTTCTTTAGAACTTTGTCCAAGTATGTACTTTGTGAAAGCGCTATTAGGCGTCTTGATCTATATCTATAAATCTTGATGCCTAGAATGTATGCCGCTTCGCCAATATCCTTCATTGAAAAACTATTATTCAAATAGGTTTTGACGCTATTAAGAAGTTCTATATCATTCCCAATCAACAATATGTCATCTACATATAGTACTAGGAATGCTACAGAGCTCCCACTCACTTTCTTGTAAATACAAGCTTCTCCATAAGTTTGTATAAATCCAAAGTTTTTGATTACTTTATCAAAACGTTGATTCCAACTCCGGGATGCTTGCTTCAGTCCATAAATGGAACGCTGAAGCTTGCATACCTTGTCAGCATCTTTAGAATCGACAAAACCCTTGGGTTGTACCATATACAACTCTTCCTCAATGTCACCATTAAGGAACGCCGTTTTGACATCCATCTGCCAAATCTCATAATCGAAATGTGCAGCAATTGCTAACAAAATCCTCACAGACTTTAGCTTCGCTACTGGTGAGAATGTCTCATCATAGTCAACTCCTTGAATTTGTCGGAACCCTTTCGCGACAAGTCGAGCTTTATAGACGGTAACATTACCATCAGCATCTGTTTTTCTCTTGAAAATCCATTTGTTCTCGACAGCCTTACGGCCATCCGGTAAGTCCACCAAAGTGCACACTTGGTTTTCGTAACTTCTGATCATCCTCATCTTTATCGTTCTCATTGCCCTAGTTCTTGTATTCAGTAACATAACCACCTTTGGAACTATTTTATGGCCTAAAAAATTTCTTGCACAAATTCTTTGCCTTAAATCTATCTTCACCATTATGCATTGTCTTATTGCATCCAACAAAATAACAATTCCAAGTGTCTTCATGCCTGAAATATTATCATTGAAACTCTCTACCAAATTATTGCAAACAAAATCCACCTTGCTTAACTCACCAAACTTGCTTCTGGCCCATAGCTTGGTGTGATGTTCTTCAAGGTATTTTTTCACCTTTGGCACTACATACATGTTCTACAAGTAAGTAGCATGTGTGCTTGGGGTGTATGTGTATGCATGATCACCACAAGTCCTCTTCAAAGATCTTTCCTTTGAACTTCTTTGTGAAGTTAGTAGCGAGGTGCCGCATGCATTCCCTATGCTCAACCCGAGGAAACACAGCATCAACAGCATTCTCAAGACCCTCGGATGCACCGGTGTGTATCACCAAGCCTTCAGGGTGAGCAATTACTTCCTGTAGTCTCTGCATGAACCATGTTCAGCTTTCAGTTTGATTCACCCTCAAGAACAGCATAAGCTACGGGTAGAAGCCAATTATGCGTGTCCAAAGCACAAGCAGAAGCAACATGTCCCCTGAAATTCCCTGCTAAAGTAGTTGCGCCTATTGCCAAGTATGGCCTGCAGCCGTCTAGGAACCCCTTCCAGCATGCCTTCAGGCAGACAAAACATCTCCTGAAGCATATCTTATCTGCCTGCTTATACCTAACCCCCCTCAAGACCTTTTCTCTCCCTTTCACAACCTCGTAATCGATGTCAACAACACTACCAGGTGATGTTTTCTCTACCTGAGCTTTGAAACTATACAACATATGAAAACTGTCATTCCACTTGCCTTGAATGAAGTCTAGAGTCATCTCCTTCCCATCAAAGACTCTGTGGTAAGGAATCAGAACGTTAAAATTTTTGCTAATCTTTGCTCTGAGTTCAGCAGGTCCAATGTTATGATCCTGCCTCACCTAGTCAAGTACAGTAGCAGCAATCCACTTGGTAGTCGTTGGTCTAATTTTACCACTTAAAGAAGTATTAGGGAAATTGTGTTTCTTCGTGTTTACTTTGATCTGCATTCGATAAGAATCCAAATAATTTAGAGCTAGTTATCAGCAGAATAAATATGAGAAAGACTGAAACTAAATGTAGCTATTGCAACCTGAAATGGGTTTCCACCTCGCATTGGAGATGCATGTAATCTCCATTTACACACATTACTTTCCCTACAGTGCACCCTAAATCTCTTTTGGTCGCTCTTTTCAATGATAAATTCGAACCCAACTCTGATTGCATAGGTTGCAACTACATATCTGCAGTCCTCCACATTATCAAAGACAGTCCCCTCATCAATTGTAGGATTGTCCCTGTCAAAGTGTATCACTGGCCTGTCCACGTCTTCATCGTCGTATCTACATCCCATTTCCACATCTTCACATTCCTCTTCCTCATCAGTCCCACAGTCAGGCTCAAAGTTCGAATCAACCAAATATTCCCTACTCTCCATCCTATCAAGGTCAGTAGCCACGTCTGGATATGCTTTCTCAACATCATCCGCACCGCCACACGTTTCAGTGCCTTCATGCTCGTTTGACAAAGCATTATGCTCAAGGACAAGCTGTACAAACATCCTGCGGTTACCAACACATATCCTTGCCATCACCACGGGACTAGAAACGCTAATTGGGGTATGCAGGAAAGGAATCATAGTTCTTACCCTTCAATGTGGACGCACGACACCTTCTCCGGGCTCCATACCTCCAAAGCTCTGCACCCCGCTTCCTCTCCCCCCGTTTCGTTGTCCTCTGTGCTATCCAGACTTGAAGGAGATTTTGTGCTCTCTAGCCACGCAAGACCCATATCCGTGCTCTCAAGCCTCGCAGGATCCATCTCCGAGCGGGATCCGGATCACCAGCGTCGTTCTGCCCCTAACCCAATGGCCAACTCTCGGTTTTCGTTTCTAGACGCGCCTGGGCGGTGGGCGGCGGCAAGGAGACAGGGCAGGGAGGGGAGGGGAGGGGACATGAGGGGATGGCATGGAGGGGAGGGCGGGAGGACGACGGCCCAAGGGGACAACGAGGAGTGGTGCACGACTGAGCAGAGTGGCGGCAGCAGGGGCAGAGGAGGAGAGGATCGGAGCGGAGCTGGTTGTGACAAAGCATGGAAAATTTCACAATAATGTGTTGGTGGGCGGCACCAGCCCTCGAACCTGGGACGCGCACCGTCGAAGGTAGAGGAGGCAGGCCCAGCCAGTCAGAAAACATGCCACCTAATGAGCGCACTATGCACGGGGAGCACTTCACGGAATTTTTTAGCAGGTCCCACATGTCAGTCTGTTTGATCAAAACTTGCATGCAGTGCATGGCTGGTTCACGCGCTAGTTCCGAAAAAAGCCCGTTGATCCAAACTTGAATTGGTAGTTCCGCTTCTTCTCCTCCGTCTCCTCGTCTCCTCGCAGTGGAAGTTCCGCTTCGTCTCCCTCGTCTGTTATCCTCTTCTTCTTCTCCTCGCAGTGGTAGTTCTTCTTTCTTCCTCGATCAAAACATTCCCGCACGTAAGCCATGGCCAGTAGCTGGATGAAGAGGAACTGGTCCGATCTCTCGGACGACCCACTTCGCAAGATCGCTGATATTTGCTGGAGAAAGAGGAGTACGTCGA
Organism: Avena eriantha; assembly: GCA_910589775.1. Taxonomy (NCBI): domain Eukaryota; kingdom Viridiplantae; phylum Streptophyta; class Magnoliopsida; order Poales; family Poaceae; genus Avena; species Avena eriantha. Next base: position 63,998 of record CAJUXJ010000816.1, read on the forward strand.
CACCTATGCTGATTGTCGGGAAGTCTGCACCGATTGGCGCCGCACTTTAAAGGTGCCCGAATTCCATCTCAACAACTGGATCATGATTGGTCACACACTTCCAGACGTTGGCGACTTCACCTTCCTCAACCTCGCCATTGGTCGTTGCTTTAGGACAAATCTAATGGACGTCCATCGCAGGTTCACATTCACATCCGATATTTATTGGTATTTTCCATTGTAAACATCTTAGTGCTAACTGATGCCCTCTTCTTCCAAAAGATTCTACTTCGTCGGTGTTTCTCGTGGCATCATCGTGCTTGCTCAGAGGGTGGAGCCGTACCAGATTTGGCTTCTAAACCCAACCACTCATAAGTCTAACATTGAGTTTCAAGCACACATACCATCTGATCTTCTGCAATCTGTCGTCGTGACGAAGTCCCTAATGATGGTGTTCGTTTGCACTGATTATCCAGATCATATTGCATGGGCCGATGAGAGCACCCCAACGGGGAAAATCCATGGATCATTTGGAGAAGGATTATATTCGCCACCTCCTGATACGCTTCTGGTCTGCATGACAGCATTCCGAGGGGAACTAGATGCATTACTTGAGAATGGAGACATCTTGTCGACCAACAGCCAGTTAGAGCTGCGCGCGAGCATTGTCACGATGGCCAAAATAATTTCGGCCCCAGTCTTTGAACAGGTACGCGGAACCTACAATTTTTACCTTGTGGGGTCAGATGGTGATCTGCTTCTTGTGTTGAACGGGGATTTCGCCAAAGGGCAACCGGTGTTGTACCGGGTGGACACGAAGAACCGCTCTCTCGAGGTCGTCGGTGACATTGGAAGTCATGCCCTCTTCATTGGTTACAATCGGTCTATCTCCATTGACACCAGGTTACACCCCATAGTCAAACTCGGTTGCATATACTACAGGAACTATATCAGACTGTACGATCATGAGGTTCAAGCCTGGGAAGAGGAACCAACAATTGTAATGTATTGCTTAAGTCTGGAACATACACCAAGGCCTTACCCTCTGGACAAGATACTGGCAGCACACTACAGACGGAGAGAGTTCTCTGAACATGGTTGCAGCATGCGGGAGCCGACAATGACGAAATATATAGGGGAGAATGAATCCTATATTCATCCTAAGTTATTTGCTAGCATTTTCAGGTCTATTTTTAAAAGTAGAAATTTGTACTGTATTTATATTATTTCGATGAGCAGTATGCGTATTACCTTTCAGACAAAATTGTAATGTATTTAAATTTAGTACTTTCAGAATTCAAAGTATTTATTTTAGTAGCTTCTTTCAGAATTCCTCTGTGTTTGACATGGGCATCAGCTCAGCGCCGGAATTCAAGTTCCACATGGAAAATTGCACAATAATGTGTTGGTGGGCGGCACCACCCCTCGAACCTAGGATGCGCGCCGTCGAAGGTGGAGGGGGCGGGCCCGCTAGTCAGAAAACATGCCACATCGGCATCCCCTATTTCTGATGCCCTTTAAAAAAAGAAAACACGCCACACCGTTATCCCCTGTTTCTGATGGTGTTGCTACAGTCGACGGTACATGGTGGCATATAAATAATATCGTATAAACATAAGGGCACAGTCGTCAAAATTTCTAAAATGAAACCCGGTCCCGTCTTCTACCTGTCCTGGTACATTGCCTGATGAGGTGGATAGCCACGACCAATCTTTTTAATACGTTCACACTCTTATGCTGAGAAGGGAAATAAGATTGAGTTGTTTAATGCAACGAGTGTCGAATTATTACCCTCTAAGGAAATGGGAAATGGTTATTTTCACGCGTGCCCGTAGTCCAAACCTACTGTCAGTCTTTCACTCCCCTTCTCCGACTAACCACAGTTCACCTTGCGCAGCTCCTCCGCGCCACACCAACTAGGGTAACATGGCCCCGCCTAAGCCGCCGCCACGACAGCCACCGAAACTGGGGTATTTGGCCCCTCTAAGGCAGACCATGAAGCTCTACTTCAAGGCCAGTCTCCCATTGCCCTGCTAGGCAGATGATTTCCCCGAATGTGCCGAATCAGCCGCGGCGGCGACTACGGCGTCGTCGGCGCCAGATGCGGCAAGCAGGGCCAAGAGAGCGATGTGGAGAAATCGCGCGGCGGCATTACGGCATGCTCTAGGCAGTGGGAACAAGGTACGTATCAAATCGTTCATGAGAGCATGTCGCCACCGAGGGTACACACCCTCGAATAGGGCAGCGCCAAGGTCTAGGAACTGTCGCGTCCATGCTTCGGCGCGGACTACCTTACCTCAGTGGGGGAGGCTGGGAGCAAGCCGTCTGCGGCAAAGACGCTCCATCCTACGCACCGTCGGAGGCTATACCGTGGCGGCGACCAAGCGTCTACACTCAGCATGCTGGATTGTTCGACAGCCGGAGCCGGCGGCGGGCATCAGCTCAGGCCCAGAATTCAGGTTCGAGTTCACACGGACCTACGATCCGAGAAGGAGATGCCAAATTTCAGTTTTGAAGAAATCATTGCGGCGACGCGGATGGTTCAACTGAACCGGGACTGGCGCACGCAAATCGCTCGTGCATGAACGATGCAGATTTCTTGTAGTTGGCGGGAAGGCAATAGATCAGTTTGGGTTAAATGATCAAAGACTTATGTCCTCTCAAGGAAATTGGCCAGCCAACTTTTCTGCTGGAGATTTGTAGCTTCTTCAGTGTAGAATAGTTAAGTTCAGACTGAAGAATGGCTTTTGTAGAAGAAATGCTGACGAATTGTTCTATAAACTAGTAGGAAGTTTAGCCCACTTTTGTGCTGGTATAAGACCCTTTTGTATGGAAGTACTACTGTTGTAAGCAAATACTATCAAGTATCTATTTCCCACACTACAGATTTTGCGCCTGCTGTCTGTGCTATAAACCATTTTTCCTTTGTCTTGTGTTGCCTTCAAAATGGTCCTGCAGTTCAACGTGTTACAAATGTAGCTACCTTGTACTTGAAGAGGAGATGGACTACATTTTCCTGGCATCCATAGAATTGACATTGCTCATTGCTAGACCACCCTCTTTTCATGAGGTTGTCCTTGGTTATTCATAGAAATTATAAAGCATGGTGTTCAACTACATCGATTCAAACTATTACACCACACTACATCAAATTCATTACCCACACATACTACATCGATTCAAACTATTACACACACATACTACTTCAAACTATTACACACTGTACTACATCGATTCAAACTATTACACATTTTTAGTCGATGCTAACTTCCTGCTACGCTCTCCATACTACAAATTCATTAGCCACACATACCACGGCAATTCACTAGAGCTCTGTCTTCACTCGAGGGAAATCAGAACCACCAGCTCGTCCAAGCCCGGTCCACCCCCCCCCCCCGACGAAACTGTGTGCGCCGTCGTGAAACGGTGGTGGTCCTGTGCCATCGATCCTTCTAGGCCAACACTACAGGCGACGAGGATGCTTCTGGCAGCCTCTTCGGGGCCCTGAATGCCACGTACCAATTCCAGAACCTCCTCCAAGTGGATGATGACCGGGTGCTTCCAACAAAGCTGTCGCCCTGTCCTGCTTGGAATCTGCACCTCGTACATCTTAAGAACGGCGTCATGATCTTTCAGCCACGCCTTTACCTCGATGACCCATCTGTCACTCGGTGGCACAATTTCCACTAGCTCGCCGCCAAGGCTACTAGCGACCTGCTTGAGGGCCTCCGGCTCCCAAGCATCCAATGGGAAGCCGCCAAAGCCGAGTTTGGAGAAGAAAAGAAGCTGCCCCAAGCGATCGTCCCACCCATAGGCGCGATGCCAACGCATGAAGGCTCATTTTCTCCCCGCAGCACTCGAAAGAACGGAAGAATGCAGAACACGCTTGGTGTCTGAGCTGTGCTCGAATCAGACGAAAAAATCGAATGGCAGCGCGCATACCTCATGTTGACCTCATTTTGTCTAATCCCAAAACGAAACCTGAAAGCCGAAAGCAACTATGCCGGCGACACGGCAGGACGAATGCCTAGCACGGTGGCCATGAGAGCATGGTCGTCGAACTACTGTGCCAGGGCTACCATGCCTGGGGTGCGCGGCAGCACGCAACTTCCCGAGGCCGGTCACCGGCCTGGATCGCCCGACGGGACGCGCTCCGCCGTGCGAGAAGACTAGCCAGAGGCGAGATATTAGTCTGGGGACGTGAAGCTCCGATACGGTAGACGATGCAACGGTGACAGCTACGAGCTTCGATTAGAGGCGTGGAGGGTGACCGGACATGGCGGGGACGCAAATTAGAGCAAGTGCGAGATCCGATCTGAGACGAGTAGCCGGAGCTGAGAAAATGTTATGGGGAGGGGAGCAGGGAGAAGACCAGAGTAGAGCAAAGAAATAGATCAGGTCCACTCAGGGATCAGGTCCACGCAGGGGTAAGCTAGTCATGACCGCAAAAGATAACGGGGAATACTAACATGGCGGGCCAAGAAGAGTTGACCTGACGGCGGTATTTGAGTTCAACCGTTTTTCGTCTGGTTTCAAATGACCGTTTGGCTGTTAGATTTGTATTCACCCCCATTTGGCCCTTCTGGACAATTAGCGATTCTACTATGGCCCCTCCGCGCGATTGATGACAACTCGGGTACCGCGGTGCGCTCACCCACCAAGTTTGGTACCGCAAACGTACATTCCCCTCTCCGGCTTGGACGAAGCCGTTCATGGATTATCTACAAGACGGAACTTTGCCACCGATGAAGTCGAAAGCCGGCAAATAGTACACAGAGCATAAGGCTACATGATCATTGATGGCCAGCTATACAAAAGAAGTACCACGGGAGTTTTCCTATGGTGCGTCTCCTAGCAGCAAGGTATTGAAATCCTTAGAGATATACATCTCGGAGATTGTGGGCATCACGCCGCTCCCCGATCGTTGGTGGCTAAGGCCTTCCAACGATGACAAGGCGGACGCTGAGAAGTTGGTACAAACATGCCTTGGTGTCAGTTTTATGCAAGACAACCAAGTGTGTTCTAGCTGAAGAATTGCGAACAATACCAATAACTTGGCCGTTTGCAGTCTAGGGGTTGTACATGGTGGGGCCTTTGCAGATAGCACCCTGTGGATTCACACACTTGCTAGTAGTAGTGGACAAATTCACAAATGGATTTAAGCTAAGCCCATTAGAAAGCTATGATGGGGAAACAACCCTAAAATTTGTCCGGGATCTAGTGGTGAGATTTGGTCTCCCACATAGCATCATCACCGATAACGGCAGAAATTTATCTGTCGAAGAAGTTGAGGAGTACTGTCATGAAAAAGGCATCCACCTTGACCTAACATCTGTGGCACATCCACAGTCAAATGGGCAAGCTGAAAGGGCCAATGGACTAATTTTGCACGGAATCAAGCCACGCTTAGAGGCACCGCTACGTAGAGCAGCTAGAGCCTGGGTGGAGGAACTACCATCTGTCTTATGGAGTTTAAGAACAACACCCAATAGATCCACCAGCTTGACTCATTTCTTCATGGTTTATGGAGAAGAAGCAGTTCTCCCATCGACATCCTCCACGATGCACCAAGAGTTTCTGCCTACAAGGAGGATGACGCTGAAGAATCCAGCCGACTATCTGTGGACCTACTTGAAGAAGAGCACGTGCTGGGCATGCCCAAAGATCGACCGTCTACCAGCAGAAGCTGCGTGGCTACCATAGTCGCCGCATAAAGCATCACTCGTTTAGGGATCTGGTGCTTAGACTCAAGCAGGAGAAATCACACAAACTATCCCTGCATTTTGAAGGACCGTTCATCATAAGCAAAGCATTGCTCAATGGTTCCTATTACCTCGTCAATATTCGTGAGAGTGAAAGATAGGCCAAAAAATCGCAAGCGCAAGCAACAGACTCTGATGATGACTACCCGGAGACAGATCGGCCATGGACATAGCACAGCTACGTCCCTTTTCACTTAGCACATATGTAATAAGTTTCTTATATGATCGATGAAATAAGCATTTGCTTCACTCACATTCTCTGAGTATATTTTACCTCCTTTAGTTGTTCATTTTTGGATCATTATAAACCCTTATGCGCCAGGTTGCATTTTCCCTTGTGAAAATTACGCCTACGGCTGTAGCTAAGTTTTCTGGTCTACACGTTTTCTGAAGTTTTTATAGGGATTCCGGAGTAAGATAGTGACTTTTCGGCACTCAAAGCCGGCAATTTTGCTCTTAGGTTCTTGACGGTGCTATTAAGCACTCATCACCTGAGAGCATAGTTCTGTACTGCGAGTCTTCCGTCTCATGAAAGGTCAAGCATTACGACCAGAATAATGGATAAGCCAGCACTTGCTTAAAAATATATACAAATGCTGGAAACAGATAAGTTGCAGGAAGCTTGAGTACAAGTTTTTCCGCCTTAGCCAAACATAAGTTTTTTCCGCATACACATTGCAGAGACACATTTAATACAAATATTGTTTATATGGCTCTGTTGTAGGGGGCTTCGTGGTGGCATCATCAGGAGAGCCATGTCGGGAGAGGTCATCAAACTCTAAAGGAGATGGGCTAGACTCAGACAAAGCCATGTCTTCATCGAGGATCTCGGCAGGCATGAAGACGTCCGCCTTGACCATCTTGGCAACTCGGGTGTGGAAGCCGGTGAGGGAGTTCCAAATAGCATCGCTATCGATCTCTTGTCCTTCCTCATCTAGCTTAGGCATGCCGGAGGTCACCAAGTCGATGTCGGCATTGTCGTTATGTGCCTTGACCAAAGACAGGGTCATCCTTACACCATCCCGTATGCAAGAGGCTTTCTAGTCCTTGACTTTCTCGGGGGCTCGGTGCAGGATTTCCATGAACTTGTCACTGAGTCTGCCGCCTTGATATTGATGCCCAGAGGTTGAGCTATCTCCTTGGCTTGGGCGATGGCGGTGCTGACAAAGTTACTGGCAAGAATCATGTGTTCCTTGGGATTCGGAGCACCCTCACCCAAGTTGGCTAAGCCAATGGGAGTTGTGGTTTGCACAAAACATAACGGCCATGAGTATAAACAAGTAAGATGGTTGTCCAAACTTACAGAAATGACCAAGACGGAGAAAGGTTACCAAAGATGCTTGTTTACGCTTGCTAGCATGTCTTCGCCAAGACATCGTGCTCGTTCTGGACTGACTTGAACATCTCAAGACTCCTAGAATTCTACTCTTTGCTTGGCAGCTTGGTTCTGGTCTTTGAGCTGTGCAATTTCATCTTTCAGGCCCTACATCTCGGCGTCCGCAGACTCTTGCATAGCCTTCATCGTCGCCTCATGGCCTTTGATGACATCAGCTAGGTCCTTCTTCAAAATTTTATTTTCATCATCGAGCTCCTGGATATGCTTGGATTGCTCGATGATGCTCTTGGCCTTGGCAATGGCTTCTATAAGATGGAAATCATAAAGTGCTATCATAAGACGGAAGAAATAATTCAATGAGAAAAGCAAGGAGCTATTGTAGGAAACAGACTCTGGCTATTTTTGATCTGTTCCTTCAGGAATTTGGTTTTACCCTATTCAAGGTCCAACTCATTCCGAAGAGTAGCAAACCTCTGATTGGCGGCTATCCTCTGTTTATTCTCATTCTGCACAAGATGTTAACATGCTTAGTTTCTCTAGAACGTCTAGTTGGAACTATCCAGTTTCAACTAAATGCTCGGGGACTACAGTACATAATTTTAAAGTAAACTAGTTTCTATAGAGCATCTAGTCGGAACTTTCTAGTTTCAACTAACCGCTCGGGGGCTACACGGATAAGTTCTACATTTAGTTCTTTGGAGCACTCAGGCCAATAACTATTGGATTATCCGCCTAAGAGCTCGGGGGCTACAGTAGTATATATTACAAGCTAAAAGAAGTAAAAGTTCAAAAGACTTATAATGGCAATGGCCATAAGATTGTTGGCCAGATGAGCATAGGAGTCATGGAAGGTCCTGGCGTTATTATAAATCGCATTGGCCTGCATGATGAGGTCATCCAGGCTCAACGTCGGAGGAGTCACAGCCAATGGAGAGGTTGAAGCCAGAGGCATGGATGAAGCCCTAGCTGCCTCCTGCACCATCAAGGCAGTTGATGGCTCGGAGGCTCCCGCCTCGATCGCTGCTTCCACGTCCACCTCTTCCACCACTTCTTTCCCTTTCTTGGTGGCATCCTTAGCTAGAGCTTCAGCCACTTTGGAGGAAGTACTCTCCTGTGTTGCCTGGTCGCTGGGAGCAACGTCTGCCTCGACAGAGCCTGAGACATCAAGAATTGGATTGATATCTTTCTCCATGGCAGAAGTCTCAGGGATGACGAGGGATGACGGCCTAGCAGGGCCAGCAGAGGGCTTGGCGGCAGGAGTAGGGGGAGCAGTGACGGAGAGGACTTGGCGGACAAATCCTTGGTCAGCATATCACGAATGTTTTTTGACCCTCCAACATCTTTGGAGGATCATTTCAAACTAACACCGGCTTTCCTCGTGAAATATACAAATATAAGTACAAGAGTTTAAAAAAGGTATGGGCTGAAAAGCACAAGTCGGAGAATAAAAACTTACTCCACGGCAGGAGCCTTTGATGAGGGGAATGTCGATGGACTCAAAGCTAATGGTTCTACAGATCCGCAATCCGTCTGTGGACTCTACGGACTCCCTCTTGATGGTGAAAAAATATACAAACAGATCTAATCTAGGCTAATTCCTAGGTATCCTTCACACAGAACTACAAAGTTGCTGAGGACTAGAATACTATTGGGAGAGAGGTTGTGGGGTAGTACCAGGAAGTGCCGGAGGACATCAAGAAGAAGTTGGAAACTGGCAGGCTTACGCCACGCACCAGCTGAGACTTGAGGTATACCTTTTCTCCGGCTTTGGGAGAAGGGACCACCTCGCCAGCCTGTGCTGCCCGCCAGACCAATTCCTTTGCTACGTTGAGGTACCCCTCGGTGATCAGTTCCTGGAGATCCTCGGCGGAAAGATCGGAGCCTCTCCACATCCCCTTGTGGGAGTCGCTTTCCTCTTCAGCGGCTTCAGGCGCCGCTCATTCTTGGTCATCACCGGTGGATTCCACCACGGCGGAGACGGGAATGACCACCCCCTCTGGCGGGACAGTCATTCCCTAGGATGGCTCTATGGTAGCCTCGGGAACCACCGCCGTGGAAGGAGTGAAGCTACTTGAAGCCATTGCGATTTGGGGAAGGTGGAGGAGAAAGGGCTCTGGTTAGGGTTTTCGCGGAGATCTTGAACGTTCGCGCGGCTGGAGAAGACAAAGACTGGAAAGCAAATGCGGGTGAAAAAGAAATAAATTGACTGCGATGAAGCTATATAGACCTCGCGTCAAGATTCGTGCAAAGATATCTAATGGATGAAATGTTGTCAACGTGGAAGTGAACGTGCACGGTAATTTTTCCACGTCCTCCATCTTTGCCGCTTCACCGTTTCGGATTTCGCGCGCGTGAAAATAGCTGATGGTTAATTCTCTGTTTCTGTGAGTTTCGGGGTAGCGTAGGCTGTACCCTACATCATCCTCTTGACAGTTGCAGTGAAGGGTCACATCCTAAGATTCCATCGAAGACGGAGATTACCCAACTCTAGAAACAAAGACTCAAGGAATCTCTGGCTACATTGCGAAGCCGGAGAGGATTGCATGGTTCTTTGGGAGACCTTTGGATATTGCTTGAAGAATTGCTGGCATCACTTAGATGGGACATTCAAAGATCAACGAGCAAGACGGCGCAAGATTTCAAAGTCCTCCGGGGGCTACTGTTGGGGATATGCTATATGGGTATCCTCATAGCATGTCACCAATCCGCCTAACCCGGGAGGCCCATAGTTGGTAACAAGGCCTACGGCCTACTGGGCGGCCCATGCCGGATAAAGGAAGGCTATGTAGGAGTCACCGACATACTCAGAGCCTTGGAGTACAAGACACGAAAGACTAGTTTTCGTACTAGTGTAGGACTCTTTACCTTGTCCGGCAAGGACCTTTCCCTCTAAACCCTAGGTATTGGCGCCTTTATAAGCCGGCCTACGGGAGACTTTTGGGCAACGATTCATAACACCCTCGCACATCAACCTATCTCTATAACTTGGCGTATTGCCATTATAGTGATTTATAGCAGGAGTAGAGTTCTGCCACCGTTGTGGGACTTGAACCTGGGTAAACTGTGTTACCTTGTACCCGCCAACTCTACGCCTTACCCCACATCTCTAACACACATTGTAAGGACCCCTCTATGGCGTACTCGTCGGCAATACCACGACACGGATGAATCTTTACCCTATCAATATAACTGATGTTTTTCCATGTCTTCTGTTTGTGTAGGATTTTGATCATTTGTGCTCACTTACTCCTCTCCCTGGAAGCTGTGAGCCCCTTGTCCATCCCTCCGCATCCGATGAACTCCCTATGACTGGGACTGTTGCGGATGAGGAGATGGATTTTTCTGCTTCTGATTCTTCGTCGAAGACGCAATCCCTTCCGTCAGCCTCCTCTGGGATTTTCGCATGGAGCGTGCTGGTGATAAGAGAAACACTCTTATGCTGAAGAAAAACGCAAAGACTCGGATGCCTCAACTACTTCCAAACCCTTGATGCTACTCCGGTTTCAGCTGCTCCTACCCAGATAAATTTGTTCCGCTTTGCGCAGGATGTATCTTTGTAAGTGTTTTTACTGCTTCTTTACTATTTTATCGGATAGTTCTGTTGCTGATGATTTCGCATTTGTTTGGTTCTTTTCTTTTGCAGTGATGATGATGAAGATCCTCCCGTGTCTCCTCTTCATGCGTCTGTTGCCTATTCTGCAAAGAAATCTCTTCCGCCGTCGATGGAGCCGAAGGAAATGTATGTGTCTTCTGCAGAGAAGATTATCCAAAAGGATGTTTCCACTTCATCAAGGCCACTTCTAGAAAAAAGGAAGAAAACGGCTGGTAAAGGTGTGGTAATATCTGAAAATCATGTTGATGTGGATATGAATGATGTAAGTCACTCTATATTTCAGAATCTTTCTGCATGTAGCTTATTTTTTTATTTTTCCTGATATCCTTGTTGTGATGCTCTTCTTTAGCCTTTGGTGCGTGAGATGGTGGACATGGCCTCTTGTTTTGTAAAAATCGGCGATGAAGCCGAAGAACTGAAGGGTATATCTTGTTCATCTTCAAGAATCCTTTCTGGGTTTTTCTTCTCCACTTTTCATGATTTGTTTGTGCAGCTGCTGCCAAGGAATCCGGAGTTATTCGGGACCGGCGATGAAGCGTGTTGATGATCTGGAGGCCAAACTGTGGGTTGCTGAGGAAGCTTTGGGGAGGCCAAGCAGAAGGCAAAAACTGACACCGACGAAGTGGCCAAGCAACTGCTATTCGAGACGAAAATCTTCGGCAGCGCCTGGAGCCCTTAATGATTCTTTGACCCGTAAGTTTTTATCTTGTGTGGCTTTATTTTATTTCTTTCCTT
>CAJUXJ010000817.1:0-24823 GCA_910589775.1 Avena eriantha
ACAAATACGACGAGTTTTTGGTCATATCTCTCAAACATGTATCAAGTCTTACTATTGTTGTAAATCGCTCTAGAACCCCAAAACCGTGAGCGTAGCTCATGAAAACGGCCATAAAACACGAAACGACGAGTTTTGATCATATCTCTCAAAACTTATTATCGGGTCTTACTGTCGTTGAGAATCGACCTAGAACCCCAAAAACAGTGGGCAATAGCTCATGAAAACGGCCATAAACCGCGAATACGACTATTTTTTGGTCATATCTCTCAATACATGTATCGGGTCTTACTATCGTTGTAAATCTCCTAGAACCCAAAACTGTGGGCAATAGCTCATGAAAACGGACATAAAACATGAATACGACAAGTTTTTGGGTCATCATCTCTCAAACATGTACCCGGGCTCTTACTTTCGTTGTAAATCACCATAGAACCCCAAAACAATGGGAATAGCTCATGTAAATGGCCATAAAACGCGAATACAATGAGTTTTTGGTCATATCTCTCAAACTTGTATCGGGTCTACGGTCATCGTAAATCCGCCCTGGGAACGCCCAAAACTGTGGGTAATTAGCTCATGAAAACTAGCCATAGAAACAACGAAATGGACAAGTTTTTGTCATATCTCTCAAACGTGTATCGGGTCTTACTGTTGTTGTAAATCGCCCTAGAACCCCAAAACCTTGAGCAATAGCTCATGAAAATGGCCATAAAACACGAAAACGGCGAGTTTTTGATCATATCTCTCAAAACTTTTATCGGGTCTTACTGTCGTTGTAATCGCCCTAGAACGCCAAAACAGTGGGCAATAGCTCATAAAAAACTGCCATAAAACGCGAATACGACGAGTTTTTGGTCATATCTCTCAAACATGTATCAGGTCTTACTATCGTTGTAAAATCGCCCTAGAACTCCAAACCGTGAGCAGTAGGTCATGAAAACGACCATAAAACATGAAAACGACAAGTTTTGGCCATATCTCTCAAACATATATCAGGTCTTACTATCGTTTTAAAATCGCCCTAGAACCCCAAACAGTGGGCAACAGCTCACGAAAACGCCATAAAACACGAATACGACGAGTTTTTGGTCATATCTCTCAAACATGTATCAAGTCTTACCATCGTTGTAAATCGCCCTAGAACCCCAAAACCGTGAGCGGTAGCTCATGAAAACGACCATAAAACACGAAAACGACGAGTTTTTGGTCATATCTCTCAAACTTGTATCGGGTCTAACTGTTGTTGTAAATTTCCCTTGAACCCCAAAACTATGAGCAATAGCCCATGAAAACGGCCATAAAACACGAAAACGACGAGTTTTTGATCATATCTCTCAAACTTTTATCGGGTCTTACTGTCGTTGAAATCGCCCTAGAACTCCAAAACAGTGGGCAATAGCTGATGAAAACGGCCATAAAACACGAATACCACGAGTTTTTGGTCATATCTCTCAAACATATATCGGCTCTTACTATCGTTTTAAATCGCCATAGAACCCCAAAACCGTGGGCAATAGCTCATGAAAACGGCCATAAAACACGAATACGATGATTTTTTGGTCATATCTCTCAACTTGTATCGGGTCTTACGGTCATTGTAAATCGCCCTAGAACCCCAAAACAGTGGGCAATAGCTCAAGAAATCAGCCATAAAATGCGAATACGACGAGTTTTTGGTTATATCTCTCAAACATATATCGGGTCTTACGGTCATTGCAAATCGCCCTATAACCCCAACCATGGGCAATAGCTCATGAAAACGGCCATAAAACGCGAATACAACAAGTTTTTGGTCGTATCTCTCAAACTTGTATCGGGTCGTACGGTCATTGTAAATCGCCCTGGAACCCCAAAACTGTGGGTAATAGCTCATGAAAACGGCCATAAAACATGAAAACGACATGTTTTTGGTCATATCTCTCAAACATATATCAGGTTTACTATCGTTTTAAATCGCCCTAAACCCCACAACCGTGGGCAATAGCTCATGAAAACGGCCATAAAACACAAATACGACGAGTTTTTGGTCATATCTCTCAAACATGTATCAAGTCTTACTATTGTTGTAAATCGCTCTAGAACCCCAAAACCGTGAGCGGTAGCTCATGAAAACGGCCATAAAACACGAAAACGACGAGTTTTTGATCATATCTCTCAAACTTTTATCGGGTCTTACTGTCGTTGAAATCGACCTAGAACCCCAAAACAGTGGGCAATAGCTCATGAAAACGGCCATAAACCGCGAATACGACTAGTTTTTGGTCATATCTCTCAAACATGTATCGGGTCTTACTATCGTTGTAAATCTCCCTAGAACCCAAAAACTGTGGGCAATAGCTCATGAAAACGGACATAAAACATGAATACGACAAGTTTTTGGTCATATCTCTCAAACATGTACCGGCTCTTACTTTCGTTGTAAATCACCATAGAACCCCAAAACAATGGGAATAGCTCATGTAAATGGCCATAAAACGCGAATACAATGAGTTTTTGGTCATATCTCTCAAACTTGTATCGGGTCTTACGGTCATCGTAAATCGCCCTGGAACCCCAAAACTGTGGGTAATAGCTCATGAAAACTGCCATAAAACACGAAAACGACAAGTTTTTAGTCATATCTCTCAAACTTGTATCGGGTCTTACTGTTGTTGTAAATCGCCCTAGAACCCCAAAACCTTGAGCAATAGCTCATGAAAATGGCCATAAAACACGAAAACGGCGAGTTTTTGATCATATCTCTCAAACTTTTATCGGGTCTTACTGTCGTTGTAAATCGCCCTAGAACGCCAAAACAGTGGGCAATAGCTCATAAAAACTGCCATAAAACGCGAATACGACGAGTTTTTGGTCATATCTCTCAAACATGTATCAGGTCTTACTATCGTTGTAAATCGCCCTAGAACTCCAAAACCGTGAGCAGTAGGTCATGAAAACGACCATAAAACATGAAAACGACAAGTTTTTGGCCATATCTCTCAAACATATATCAGGTCTTACTATCGTTTTAAATCGCCCTAGAACCCCAAAACAGTGGGCAACAGCTCATGAAAACGGCCATAAAACACGAATACGACGAGTTTTTGGTCATATCTCTCAAACATGTATCAAGTCTTACCATCGTTGTAAATCGCCCTAGAACCCCAAAACCGTGAGCGGTAGCTCATGAAAACGACCATAAAACACGAAAACGACGAGTTTTTGGTCATATCTCTCAAACTTGTATCGGGTCTAACTGTTGTTGTAAATTTCCCTTGAACCCCAAAACTATGAGCAATAGCCCATGAAAACGGCCATAAAACACGAAAACGACGAGTTTTTGATCATATCTCTCAAACTTTTATCGGGTCTTACTGTCGTTGAAATCGCCCTAGAACTCCAAAACAGTGGGCAATAGCTCATGAAAACGGCCATAAAACACGAATACCACGAGTTTTTGGTCATATCTCTCAAACATATATCGGCTCTTACTATCGTTTTAAATCGCCATAGAACCCCAAAACCGTGGGCAATAGCTCATGAAAACGGCCATAAAACACGAATACGATGATTTTTTGGTCATATCTCTCAACTTGTATCGGGTCTTACGGTCATTGTAAATCGCCCTAGAACCCCAAAACAGTGGGCAATAGCTCAAGAAATCAGCCATAAAATGCGAATACGACGAGTTTTTGGTTATATCTCTCAAACATATATCGGGTCTTACGGTCATTGCAAATCGCCCTATAACCCCAACCATGGGCAATAGCTCATGAAAACGGCCATAAAACGCGAATACAACAAGTTTTTGGTCGTATCTCTCAAACTTGTATCGGGTCGTACGGTCATTGTAAATCGCCCTGGAACCCCAAAACTGTGGGTAATAGCTCATGAAAACGGCCATAAAACATGAAAACGACATGTTTTTGGTCATATCTCTCAAACATATATCAGGTTTACTATCGTTTTAAATCGCCCTAAACCCCACAACCGTGGGCAATAGCTCATGAAAACGGCCATAAAACACAAATACGACGAGTTTTTGGTCATATCTCTCAAACATGTATCAAGTCTTACTATTGTTGTAAATCGCTCTAGAACCCCAAAACCGTGAGCGGTAGCTCATGAAAACGGCCATAAAACACGAAAACGACGAGTTTTTGATCATATCTCTCAAACTTTTATCGGGTCTTACTGTCGTTGAAATCGACCTAGAACCCCAAAACAGTGGGCAATAGCTCATGAAAACGGCCATAAAC
This sequence comes from Avena eriantha, assembly GCA_910589775.1. Classification (NCBI taxonomy): domain Eukaryota; kingdom Viridiplantae; phylum Streptophyta; class Magnoliopsida; order Poales; family Poaceae; genus Avena; species Avena eriantha. Next base: position 4,239 of record CAJUXJ010000817.1, read on the forward strand.
CGCGAATACGACTAGTTTTTGGTCATATCTCTCAAACATGTATCGGGTCTTACTATCGTTGTAAATCTCCCTAGAACCCAAAAACTGTGGGCAATAGCTCATGAAAACGGACATAAAACATGAATACGACAAGTTTTTGGTCATATCTCTCAAACATGTACCGGCTCTTACTTTCGTTGTAAATCACCATAGAACCCCAAAACAATGGGAATAGCTCATGTAAATGGCCATAAAACGCGAATACAATGAGTTTTTGGTCATATCTCTCAAACTTGTATCGGGTCTTACGGTCATCGTAAATCGCCCTGGAACCCCAAAACTGTGGGTAATAGCTCATGAAAACTGCCATAAAACACGAAAACGACAAGTTTTTAGTCATATCTCTCAAACTTGTATCGGGTCTTACTGTTGTTGTAAATCGCCCTAGAACCCCAAAACCTTGAGCAATAGCTCATGAAAATGGCCATAAAACACGAAAACGGCGAGTTTTTGATCATATCTCTCAAACTTTTATCGGGTCTTACTGTCGTTGTAAATCGCCCTAGAACGCCAAAACAGTGGGCAATAGCTCATAAAAACTACCATAAAACGCGAATACGACGAGTTTTTGGTCATATCTCTCAAACATGTATCAGGTCTTACTATCGTTGTAAATCGCCCTAGAACTCCAAAACCGTGAGCAGTAGGTCATGAAAACGACCATAAAACATGAAAACGACAAGTTTTTGGCCATATCTCTCAAACATATATCAGGTCTTACTATCGTTTTAAATCGCCCTAGAACCCCAAAACAGTGGGCAACAGCTCACGAAAACGGCCATAAAACACGAATACGACGAGTTTTTGGTCATATCTCTCAAACATGTATCAAGTCTTACCATCGTTGTAAATCGCCCTAGAACCCCAAAACCGTGAGCGGTAGCTCATGAAAACGACCATAAAACACGAAAACGACGAGTTTTTGGTCATATCTCTCAAACTTGTATCGGGTCTAACTGTTGTTGTAAATTTCCCTTGAACCCCAAAACTATGAGCAATAGCCCATGAAAACGGCCATAAAACACGAAAACGACGAGTTTTTGATCATATCTCTCAAACTTTTATCGGGTCTTACTGTCGTTGAAATCGCCCTAGAACTCCAAAACAGTGGGCAATAGCTCATGAAAACGGCCATAAAACACGAATACCACGAGTTTTTGGTCATATCTCTCAAACATATATCGGCTCTTACTATCGTTTTAAATCGCCATAGAACCCCAAAACCGTGGGCAATAGCTCATGAAAACGGCCATAAAACACGAATACAATGATTTTTTGGTCATATCTCTCAACTTGTATCGGGTCTTACGGTCATTGTAAATCGCCCTAGAACCCCAAAACAGTGGGCAATAGCTCAAGAAATCAGCCATAAAATGCGAATACGACGAGTTTTTGGTTATATCTCTCAAACATATATCGGGTCTTACGGTCATTGCAAATCGCCCTATAACCCCAACCATGGGCAATAGCTCATGAAAACGGCCATAAAACGCGAATACAACAAGTTTTTGGTCGTATCTCTCAAACTTGTATCGGGTCGTACGGTCATTGTAAATCGCCCTGGAACCCCAAAACTGTGGGTAATAGCTCATGAAAACGGCCATAAAACATGAAAACGACATGTTTTTGGTCATATCTCTCAAACATATATCAGGTTTACTATCGTTTTAAATCGCCCTAAACCCCACAACCGTGGGCAATAGCTCATGAAAACGGCCATAAAACACAATACGACGAGTTTTTGGTCATATCTCTCAAACATGTATCAAGTCTTACTATTGTTGTAAATCGCTCTAGAACCCCAAAACCGTGAGCGGTAGCTCATGAAAACGGCCATAAAACACGAAAACGACGAGTTTTTGATCATATCTCTCAAACTTTTATCGGGTCTTACTGTCGTTGAAATCGACCTAGAACCCCAAAACAGTGGGCAATAGCTCATGAAAACGGCCATAAACCGCGAATACGACTAGTTTTTGGTCATATCTCTCAAACATGTATCGGGTCTTACTATCGTTGTAAATCTCCCTAGAACCCAAAAACTGTGGGCAATAGCTCATGAAAACGGACATAAAACATGAATACGACAAGTTTTTGGTCATATCTCTCAAACATGTACCGGCTCTTACTTTCGTTGTAAATCACCATAGAACCCCAAAACAATGGGCAATAGCTCATGTAAATGGCCATAAAACGCGAATACAATGAGTTTTTGGTCATATCTCTCAAACTTGTATCGGGTCTTACGGTCATCGTAAATCGCCCTGGAACCCCAAAACTGTGGGTAATAGCTCATGAAAACTGCCATAAAACACGAAAACGACAAGTTTTTAGTCATATCTCTCAAACTTGTATCGGGTCTTACTGTTGTTGTAAATCGCCCTAGAACCCCAAAACCTTGAGCAATAGCTCATGAAAATGGCCATAAAACACGAAAACGGCGAGTTTTTGATCATATCTCTCAAACTTTTATCGGGTCTTACTGTCGTTGTAAATCGCCCTAGAACGCCAAAACAGTGGGCAATAGCTCATAAAAACTGCCATAAAACGCGAATACGACGAGTTTTTGGTCATATCTCTCAAACATGTATCAGGTCTTACTATCGTTGTAAATCGCCCTAGAACTCCAAAACCGTGAGCAGTAGGTCATGAAAACGACCATAAAACATGAAAACGACAAGTTTTTGGCCATATCTCTCAAACATATATCAGGTCTTACTATCGTTTTAAATCGCCCTAGAACCCCAAAACAGTGGGCAACAGCTCATGAAAACGGCCATAAAACACGAATACGACGAGTTTTTGGTCATATCTCTCAAACATGTATCAAGTCTTACCATCGTTGTAAATCGCCCTAGAACCCCAAAACCGTGAGCGGTAGCTCATGAAAACGACCATAAAACACGAAAACGACGAGTTTTTGGTCATATCTCTCAAACTTGTATCGGGTCTAACTGTTGTTGTAAATTTCCCTTGAACCCCAAAACTATGAGCAATAGCCCATGAAAACGGCCATAAAACACGAAAACGACGAGTTTTTGATCATATCTCTCAAACTTTTATCGGGTCTTACTGTCGTTGAAATCGCCCTAGAACTCCAAAACAGTGGGCAATAGCTCATGAAAACGGCCATAAAACACGAATACCACGAGTTTTTGGTCATATCTCTCAAACATATATCGGCTCTTACTATCGTTTTAAATCGCCATAGAACCCCAAAACCGTGGGCAATAGCTCATGAAAACGGCCATAAAACACGAATACGATGATTTTTTGGTCATATCTCTCAACTTGTATCGGGTCTTACGGTCATTGTAAATCGCCCTAGAACCCCAAAACAGTGGGCAATAGCTCAAGAAATCAGCCATAAAATGCGAATACGACGAGTTTTTGGTTATATCTCTCAAACATATATCGGGTCTTACGGTCATTGCAAATCGCCCTATAACCCCAACCATGGGCAATAGCTCATGAAAACGGCCATAAAACGCGAATACAACAAGTTTTTGGTCGTATCTCTCAAACTTGTATCGGGTCGTACGGTCATTGTAAATCGCCCTGGAACCCCAAAACTGTGGGTAATAGCTCATGAAAACGGCCATAAAACATGAAAACGACATGTTTTTGGTCATATCTCTCAAACATATATCAGGTTTACTATCGTTTTAAATCGCCCTAAACCCCACAACCGTGGGCAATAGCTCATGAAAACGGCCATAAAACACAAATACGACGAGTTTTTGGTCATATCTCTCAAACATGTATCAAGTCTTACTATTGTTGTAAATCGCTCTAGAACCCCAAAACCGTGAGCGGTAGCTCATGAAAACGGCCATAAAACACGAAAACGACGAGTTTTTGATCATATCTCTCAAACTTTTATCGGGTCTTACTGTCGTTGAAATCGACCTAGAACCCCAAAACAGTGGGCAATAGCTCATGAAAACGGCCATAAACCGCGAATACGACTAGTTTTTGGTCATATCTCTCAAACATGTATCGGGTCTTACTATCGTTGTAAATCTCCCTAGAACCCAAAAACTGTGGGCAATAGCTCATGAAAACGGACATAAAACATGAATACGACAAGTTTTTGGTCATATCTCTCAAACATGTACCGGCTCTTACTTTCGTTGTAAATCACCATAGAACCCCAAAACAATGGGCAATAGCTCATGTAAATGGCCATAAAACGCGAATACAATGAGTTTTTGGTCATATCTCTCAAACTTGTATCGGGTCTTACGGTCATCGTAAATCGCCCTGGAACCCCAAAACAGTGGGCAATAGCTCAAGAAATCAGCCATTAAAATGCGAATACGACGAGTTTTTGGTTAATCTCTCAAACATATATCGGGTCTTACGGTCATTGCAAATCGCCTATAACCCCAACCATGGGCAATAGCTCATGAAAACGGCCATAAAACGCGAAATACAACAAGTTTTTGGTCGTATCTCTCAAACTTGTATCGGGTCGTACGGTCATTGTAAATCGCCCTGGAACCCCAAAACTGTGGGTAATAGCTCATGAAAACGGCCATAAAAACATGAAACGACATGTTTTTGGTCATATCTCTCAAACCTATATCAGGTTTTACTATCGTTTTAAATCGCCCTAACCCCACAACCGTGGGCAATAGCTCATGAAAACGGCCATAAACACAAATACGACGAGTTTTTGGTCATATCTCTCAAACATGTATCAAGTCTTACTATTGTTGTAAATCGCTCTAGAACCCCAAAACCGTGAGCGGTAGCTCATGAAAACGGCCATAAAACACGAAAACGACGAGTTTTTGATCATATCTCTCAAACTTTTATCGGGTCTTACTGTCGTTGAAATCGACCTAGAACCCCAAAAACAGTGGGGAATAGCTCATGAAAACGGCCATAAAACGCGAATACGACTAGTTTTTGGTCATATCTCTCAAACATGTATCGGTCTTACTATCGTTGTAAATCTCCCTAGAACCCAAAAACTGTGGGTAATAGCTCATGAAAACTGCCATAAAACACGAAAACGACAAGTTTTAGGTCATATCTCTCAAACTTGTATCGGGTCTTACTGTTGTTGTAAATCGCCCTAGAACCCCAAAACCTTGAGCAATAGCTCATGAAAATGGCCATAAAACACGAAAACGGCGAGTTTTTGATACCATCTCTCAAACTTTTATCGGGTCTTACTGTCGTTGTAAATCGCCCTAGAACGCCCAAAACAGTGGGCAATAGCTCATAAAAACGGCCATAAAACACGAATACGACGAGTTTTTGGTCATATCTCTCAAACATGTATCAGGTCTTACTATCGTTGTAAATCGCCCTAGAACTCCAAACCGTGAGCAGTAGGTCATGAAAACGACCATAAAACATGAAAACGACAAGTTTTTGGTCATATCTCTCAAACATATATCAGGTCTTACTATCGTTTTAAATCGCCCTAGAACCCCAAAACAGTGGGCAACAGCTCATGAAAACGGCCATAAAACACGAATACGACGAGTTTTTGGTCATATCTCTCAAACATGTATCAAGTCTTACCATCGTTGTAAATCGCCCTAGAACCCCAAAACCGTGAGCGGTAGCTCATGAAAACGACCATAAAACACGAAAACGACGAGTTTTTGGTCATATCTCTCAAACTTGTATCGGGTCTAACTGTTGTTGTAAATTTCCCTTGAACCCCAAAACTATGAGCAATAGCCCATGAAAACGGCCATAAAACACGAAAACGACGAGTTTTTGATCATATCTCTCAAACTTTTATCGGGTCTTACTGTCGTTGAAATCGCCCTAGAACTCCAAAACAGTGGGCAATAGCTCATGAAAACGGCCATAAAACACGAATACCACGAGTTTTTGGTCATATCTCTCAAACATATATCGGCTCTTACTATCGTTTTAAATCGCCATAGAACCCCAAAACCTGTGGGCAATAGCTCATGAAAACGGCCATAAAACACGAATACGATGATTTTTTGGTCATATCTCTCAACTTGTATCGGGTCTTACGGTCATTGTAAATCGCCCTAGAACCCCAAAACAGTGGGCAATAGCTCAAGAAATCAGCCATAAAATGCGAATACGACGAGTTTTTGGTTATATCTCTCAAACATATATCGGGTCTTACGGTCATTGCAAATCGCCCTATAACCCCAACCATGGGCAATAGCTCATGAAAACGGCCATAAAACGCGAATACAACAAGTTTTTGGTCGTATCTCTCAAACTTGTATCGGGTCGTACGGTCATTGTAAATCGCCCTGGAACCCCAAAACTGTGGGTAATAGCTCATGAAACGGCCATAAAACATGAAAACGACATGTTTTTGGTCATATCTCTCAAACATATATCAGGTTTACTATCGTTTTAAATCGCCCTAAACCCCACAACCGTGGGCAATAGCTCATGAAAACGGCCATAAAACACAAATACGACGAGTTTTTGGTCATATCTCTCAAACATGTATCAAGTCTTACTATTGTTGTAAATCGCTCTAGAACCCCAAAACCGTGAGCGGTAGCTCATGAAAACGGCCATAAAACACGAAAACGACGAGTTTTTGATCATATCTCTCAAACTTTTATCGGGTCTTACTGTCGTTGAAATCGACCTAGAACCCCAAAACAGTGGGCAATAGCTCATGAAAACGGCCATAAACCGCGAATACGACTAGTTTTTGGTCATATCTCTCAAACATGTATCGGGTCTTACTATCGTTGTAAATCTCCCTAGAACCCAAAAACTGTGGGCAATAGCTCATGAAAACTGACATAAAACACGAAAACGACAAGTTTTTAGTCATATCTCTCAAACTTGTATCGGGTCTTACTGTTGTTGTAAATCGCCCTAGAACCCCAAACCTTGAGCAATAGCTCATGAAAATGGCCATAAAACACGAAAACGGCGAGTTTTTGATCACATCTCTCAAACTTTTATCAGGGTCTTACTGTCGTTGTAAATCGCCCTAGAACGCCAAAACAGTGGGCAATAGCTCATAAAAACTGCCATAAAACACGAATACGACGAGTTTTTGGTCATATCTCTCAAACATGTATCAGGTCTTACTATCGTTGTAAATCGCCCTAGAACTCCAAAACCGTGAGCAGTAGGTCATGAAAACGACCATAAAACATGAAAACGACAAGTTTTTGGCCATATCTCTCAAACATATATCAGGTCTTACTATCATTTTAAATCGCCCTAGAACCCCAAAACAGTGGGCAACAGCTCATGAAAACGGCCATAAAACACGAATACGACGAGTTTTTGGTCATATCTCTCAAACATGTATCAAGTCTTACCATCGTTGTAAATCGCCCTAGAACCCCAAAACCGTGAGCGGTAGCTCATGAAAACGACCATAAAACACGAAAACGACGAGTTTTTGGTCATATCTCTCAAACTTGTATCGGGTCTAACTGTTGTTGTAAATTTCCCTTGAACCCCAAAACTATGAGCAATAGCCCATGAAAACGGCCATAAAACACGAAAACGACGAGTTTTTGATCATATCTCTCAAACTTTTATCGGGTCTTACTGTCGTTGAAATCGCCCTAGAACTCCAAAACAGTGGGCAATAGCTCATGAAAACGGCCATAAAACACGAATACCACGAGTTTTTGGTCATATCTCTCAAACATATATCGGCTCTTACTATCGTTGTAAATCGCCATAGAACCCCAAAACTATGGGCAATAGCTCATGAAAACGGCCATAAAACACGAATACAATGATTTTTTGGTCATATCTCTCAACTTGTATCGGGTCTTACGGTCATTGTAAATCGCCCTAGAACCCCAAAACAGTGGGCAATAGCTCAAGAAATCAGCCATAAAATGCGAATACGACGAGTTTTTGGTTATATCTCTCAAACATATATCGGGTCTTACGGTCATTGCAAATCGCCCTATAACCCCAACCATGGGCAATAGCTCATGAAAACGGCCATAAAACGCGAATACAACAAGTTTTTGGTCGTATCTCTCAAACTTGTATCGGGTCGTACGGTCATTGTAAATCGCCCTGGAACCCCAAAACTGTGGGTAATAGCTCATGAAAACGGCCATAAAACATGAAAACGACATGTTTTTGGTCATATCTCTCAAACATATATCAGGTTTACTATCGTTTTAAATCGCCCTAAACCCCACAACCGTGGGCAATAGCTCATGAAAACGGCCATAAAACACAAATACGACGAGTTTTTGGTCATATCTCTCAAACATGTATCAAGTCTTACTATTGTTGTAAATCGCTCTAGAACCCCAAAACCGTGAGCGGTAGCTCATGAAAACGGCCATAAAACACGAAAACGACGAGTTTTTGATCATATCTCTCAAACTTTTATCGGGTCTTACTGTCGTTGAAATCGACCTAGAACCCCAAAACAGTGGGCAATAGCTCATGAAAACGGCCATAAACCGCGAATACGACTAGTTTTTGGTCATATCTCTCAAACATGTATCGGGTCTTACTATCGTTGTAAATCTCCCTAGAACCCAAAAACTGTGGGCAATAGCTCATGAAAACGGACATAAAACATGAATACGACAAGTTTTTGGTCATATCTCTCAAACATGTACCGGCTCTTACTTTCGTTGTAAATCACCATAGAACCCCAAACAATGGGAATAGCTCATGTAAATGGCCATAAAACGCGAATACAATGAGTTTTTGGTCATATCTCTCAAACTTGTATCGGGTCTTACGGTCATCGTAAATCGCCCTGGAACCCCAAAACTGTGGGTAATAGCTCATGAAAACTGCCATAAAACACGAAAACGACAAGTTTTTAGTCATATCTCTCAAACTTGTATCGGGTCTTACTGTTGTTGTAAATCGCCCTAGAACCCCAAAACCTTGAGCAATAGCTCATGAAAATGGCCATAAAACACGAAAACGCGAGTTTTTGATCATATCTCTCAAACTTTTATCGGGTCTTACTGTCGTTGTAAATCGCCCTAGAACGCCAAAACAGTGGGCAATAGCTCATAAAAACTACCATAAAACGCGAATACGACGAGTTTTTGGTCATATCTCTCAAACATGTATCAGGTCTTACTATCGTTGTAAATCGCCCTAGAACTCCAAAACCGTGAGCAGTAGGTCATGAAAACGACCATAAAACATGAAAACGACAAGTTTTTGGCATATCTCTCAAACATATATCGGGTCTTACTATCGTTTTAAATCGCCCTAGAACCCCAAAACTAGTGGGCAACAGCTCATGAAAACGGCCATAAAACACGAATACGACGAGTTTTTGGATCATATCTCTCAAACATTTATCAGGGTCTTACTGTCGTTGAAATCGCCCTAGAACTCCAAAACAGTGGGCAATAGCTCATGAAAACGGCCATAAAACACGAATACCACGAGTTTTTGGTCATATCTCTCAAACATGTATCGGCTCTTACTATCGTTGTAAATCACCATAGAACCCCAAAACTATGGGCAATAGCTCATGAAAACGGCCATAAAACACGAATACAATGATTTTTTGGTCATATCTCTCAACTTGTATCGGGTCTTACGGTCATTGTAAATCGCCCTAGAACCCCAAAACAGTGGGCAATAGCTCAAGAAATCAGCCATAAAATGCGAATACGACGAGTTTTTGGTTATATCTCTCAAACATATATCGGGTCTTACGGTCATTGCAAATCGCCCTATAACCCCAACATGGGCAATAGCTCATGAAAACGGCCATAAAACGCGAATACAACAAGTTTTTGGTCGTATCTCTCAAACTTGTATCGGGTCGTACGGTCATTGTAAATCGCCCTGGAACCCCAAAACTGTGGGTAATAGCTCATGAAAACGGCCATAAAACATGAAAACGACATGTTTTTGGTCATATCTCTCAAACATATATCAGGTTTACTATCGTTTTAAATCGCCCTAAACCCCACAACCGTGGGCAATAGCTCATGAAAACGGCCATAAAACACAAATACGACGAGTTTTTGGTCATATCTCTCAAACATGTATCAAGTCTTACTATTGTTGTAAATCGCTCTAGAACCCCAAAACCGTGAGCGGTAGCTCATGAAAACGGCCATAAAACACGAAAACGACGAGTTTTTGATCATATCTCTCAAACTTTTATCGGGTCTTACTGTCGTTGAAATCGACCTAGAACCCCAAAACAGTGGGCAATAGCTCATGAAAACGGCCATAAACCGCGAATACGACTAGTTTTTGGTCATATCTCTCAAACATGTATCGGGTCTTACTATCGTTGTAAATCTCCCTAGAACCCAAAAACTGTGGGCAATAGCTCATGAAAACGGACATAAAACATGAATACGACAAGTTTTTGGTCATATCTCTCAAACATGTACCGGCTCTTACTTTCGTTGTAAATCACCATAGAACCCCAAAACAATGGGCAATAGCTCATGTAAATGGCCATAAAACGCGAATACAATGAGTTTTTGGTCATATCTCTCAAACTTGTATCGGGTCTTACGGTCATTCGTAAATCGCCCTGGAACCCCAAAACTGTGGGTAATAGCTCATGAAAACTGCCATAAAACACGAAAACGACAAGTTTTTAGTCATATCTCTCAAACTTGTATCGGGTCTTACTGTTGTTGTAAATCGCCCTAGAACCCCAAAACCTTGAGCAATAGCTCATGAAAATGGCCATAAAACACGAAAACGACGAGTTTTTGATCATATCTCTCAAACTTTTATCGGGTCTTACTGTCGTTGTAAATCGCCCTAGAACGCCAAAACAGTGGGCAATAGCTCATAAAAACTGCCATAAAACGCGAATACGACGAGTTTTTGGTCATATCTCTCAAACATGTATCAAGGTCTTACTATCGTTGTAAATCGCCCTAGAACCCCAAAACCGTGAGCAGGTAGCTCATGAAAACGACCATAAAACACGAAAACGACGAGTTTTTGGTCATATCTCTCAAACTTGTATCGGGTCTACTGTGTTGTAAATTTCCCTTGAACCCCAAAACTATGAGTAATAGCCCATGAAAACGGCCATAAAACACGAAAACGACGAGTTTTTGATCATATCTCTCAACATTTTATCGGGTCTTACTGTCGTTGAAATCGCCCTAGAACCTCCAAAACATGGGGCAATAGCTCATGAAAACGGCCATAAACACGAATAACCACGAGTTTTTGGTCATATCTCTCAAACATAGTATCGGCTATTACTATCGTTGTAAATCACCATAGAACCCAAACTCGTGGGCAATAGCTCATGAAAACGGCCATAAAACACGAATACGAATGAGTTTTGGTCAATATCTCTCAACTTGTATCGGGTCTTACGGTCATTGTAAATCGCCCTAGAACCCCAAAACAGTGGGCAATAGCTCAAGAAATCAGCCATAAAATGCGAATACGACGAGTTTTTGGTTATATCTCTCAAACATATATCGGGTCTTACGGTCATTGCAAATCGCCCTATAACCCCAACCATGGGCAATAGCTCATGAAAACGGCCATAAAACGCGAATACAACAAGTTTTTGGTCGTATCTCTCAAACTTGTATCGGGTCGTACGGTCATTGTAAATCGCCCTGGAACCCCAAAACTGTGGGTAATAGCTCATGAAAACGGCCATAAAACATGAAAACGACATGTTTTTGGTCATATCTCTCAAACATATATCAGGTTTACTATCGTTTTAAAATCGCCCTAAACCCCACAACCGTGGGCAATAGCTCATGAAAACGGCCATAAAACACAAATACGACGAGTTTTTGGTCATATCTCTCAAACATGTATCAAGTCTTACTATTGTTGTAAATCGCTCTAGAACCCCAAAACCGTGAGCGGTAGCTCATGAAAACGGCCATAAAACACGAAAACGACGAGTTTTTGATCATATCTCTCAAACTTTTATCGGGTCTTACTGTCGTTGAAATCGACCTAGAACCCCAAAACAGTGGGCAATAGCTCATGAAAACGGCCATAAACCGCGAATACGACTAGTTTTTGGTCATATCTCTCAAACATGTATCGGGTCTTACTATCGTTGTAAATCTCCCTAGAACCCCAAAACTGTGGGCAATAGCTCATGAAAACGGACATAAAACATGAATACGACAAGTTTTTGGTCATATCTCTCAAACATGTACCGGCTCTTACTTTCGTTGTAAATCACCATAGAACCCCAAAACAATGGGAATAGCTCATGTAAATGGCCATAAAACGCGAATACAATGAGTTTTTGGTCATATCTCTCAAACTTGTATCGGGTCTTACGGTCATCGTAAATCGCCCTGGAACCCCAAAACTGTGGGTAATAGCTCATGAAAACTGCCATAAAACACGAAAACGACAAGTTTTTAGTCATATCTCTCAAACTGTATCGGGTCTTACTGTTGATTGTAAATCGCCCTAGAACCCCAAAAACCTGAGCAATAGCTTATGAAAATGGCCATAAAACACGAAAACGGAGAGTTTTTGATCATATCTCTCAAACTTTTATCGGGGTCTTACTGTCATTGTAACTCGCCCTAGAACGCCAAAACAGTGGGCAATAGCTCATAAAACTACCATAAAACGCGAATACGACGAGTTTTTGGTCATATCTCTCAAAATGTATCAGGTCTTACTATCGTTGTAATCGCCCTAGAACTCCAAAACCGTGTAGCGGTCATGAAAACGACCATAAACATGAAAATGACAAGTTTTTGGCCATATCTCTCAAACATATATATGGTCTCACTATCGTTTTAAATCGCCCTAGAACCCCAAAACAGTGGGGCAACAGCTCATGAAAACGGCCATAAAACACGAAAACGACGAGTTTTTGATCATATCTCTCAAACTTTTATCGGGTCTTACTGTCGTTGAAATCGACCTAGAACCCCAAAACAGTGGGCAATAGCTCATGAAAACGGCCATAAACCGCGAATACGACTAGTTTTTGGTCATATCTCTCAAACATGTATCGGGTCTTACTATCGTTGTAAATCTCCCTAGAACCCCAAAAACTGTGGGCAATAGCTCATGAAAACGGACATAAAACATGAATACGACAAGTTTTTGGTCATATCTCTCAAACATGTACCGGCTCTTACTTTCGTTGTAAATCACCATAGAACCCCAAAACAATGGGCAATAGCTCATGTAAATGGCCATAAAACGCGAATACAATGAGTTTTTGGTCATATCTCTCAAACTTGTATCGGGTCTTACGGTCATCGTAAATCGCCCTGGAACCCCAAAACTGTGGGTAATAGCTCATGAAAACTGCCATAAAACACGAAAACGACAAGTTTTTAGTCATATCTCTCAAACTTGTATCGGGTCTTACTGTTGTTGTAAATCGCCCTAGAACCCCAAAACCTTGAGCAATAGCTCATGAAAATGGCCATAAAACACGAAAACGGCGAGTTTTTGATCATATCTCTCAAACTTTTATCGGGTCTTACTGTCGTTGTAAATCGCCCTAGAACGCCAAAACAGTGGGCAATAGCTCATAAAACTGCCATAAAACGCGAATACGACGAGTTTTTGGTCATATCTCTCAAACATGTATCAGGTCTTACTATCGTTGTAAATCGCCCTAGAACTCCAAAACCGTGAGCAGTAGGTCATGAAAACGACCATAAAACATGAAAACGACAAGTTTTTGGTCATATCTCTCAAACATATATCAGGTCTTACTATCGTTTTAAATCGCCCTAGAACCCCAAAACAGTGGGCAATAGCTCATGAAAACGGCCATAAAACACGAATACGACGAGTTTTTGGTCATATCTCTCAAACATGTATCAAGTCTTACCATCGTTGTAAATCGCCCTAGAACCCCAAAACCGTGAGCGGTAGCTCATGAAAACGACCATAAAACACGAAAACGACGAGTTTTTGGTCATATCTCTCAAACTTGTATCGGGTCTAACTGTTGTTGTAAATTTCCCTTGAACCCCAAAACTATGAGCAATAGCCCATGAAAACGGCCATAAAACACGAAAACGACGAGTTTTTGATCATATCTCTCAAACTTTTATCGGGTCTTACTGTCGTTGAAATCGCCCTAGAACTCCAAAACAGTGGGCAATAGCTCATGAAAACGGCCATAAAACACGAATACCACGAGTTTTTGGTCATATCTCTCAAACATATATCGGCTCTTACTATCGTTGTAAATCGCCATAGAACCCCAAAACTATGGGCAATAGCTCATGAAAACGGCCATAAAACACGAATACAATGATTTTTTGGTCATATCTCTCAACTTGTATCGGGTCTTACGGTCATTGTAAATCGCCCTAGAACCCCAAAACAGTGGGCAATAGCTCAAGAAATCAGCCATAAAATGCGAATACGACGAGTTTTGGTTATATCTCTCAAACATATATCGGGTCTTACGGTCATTGCAAATCGCCCTATAACCCCAACCATGGGCAATAGCTCATGAAAACGGCCATAAAACGCGAATACAACAAGTTTTTGGTCGTATCTCTCAAACTTGTATCGGGTCGTACGGTCATTGTAAATCGCCCTGGAACCCCAAAACTGTGGGTAATAGCTCATGAAAACGGCCATAAAACATGAAAACGACATGTTTTTGGTCATATCTCTCAAACATATATCAGGTTTACTATCGTTTTAAATCGCCCTAAACCCCACAACCGTGGGCAATAGCTCATGAAAACGGCCATAAAACACGAATACGACGAGTTTTTGGTCATATCTCTCAAACATGTATCAAGTCTTACTATTGTTGTAAATCGCTCTAGAACCCCAAAACCGTGAGCGGTAGCTCATGAAAACGGCCATAAAACACGAAAACGACGAGTTTTTGATCATATCTCTCAAACTTTTATCGGGTCTTACTGTCGTTGAAATCGACCTAGAACCCCAAAACAGTGGGCAATAGCTCATGAAAACGGCCATAAACCGCGAATACGACTAGTTTTTGGTCATATCTCTCAAACATGTATCGGGTCTTACTATCGTTGTAAATCTCCCTAGAACCCAAAAACTGTGGGCAATAGCTCATGAAAACGGACATAAAACATGAATACGACAAGTTTTTGGTCATATCTCTCAAACATGTACCCGGCTCTTACTTTCGTTGTAAATCACCATAGAACCCCAAAACAATGGGCAATAGCTCATGTAAATGGCCATAAAACGCGAATACAATGAGTTTTTGGTCATATCTCTCAAACTTGTATCGGGTCTTACGGTCATCGTAAATCGCCCTGGAACCCCAAAACTGTGGGTAATAGCTCATGAAAACTGCCATAAAACACGAAAACGACAAGTTTTTAGTCATATCTCTCAAACTTGTATCGGGTCTTACTGTTGTTGTAAATCGCCCTAGAACCCCAAAACCTTGAGCAATAGCTCATGAAAATGGCCATAAAACACGAAAACGGCGAGTTTTTGATCATATCTCTCAAACTTTTATCGGGTCTTACTGTCGTTGTAAATCGCCCTAGAACGCCAAAACAGTGGGCAATAGCTCATAAAAACTGCCATAAAACGCGAATACGACGAGTTTTTGGTCATATCTCTCAAACATGTATCAGGTCTTACTATCGTTGTAAATCGCCCTAGAACTCCAAAACCGTGAGCAGTAGGTCATGAAAACGACCATAAAACATGAAAACGACAAGTTTTTGGCCATATCTCTCAAACATATATCAGGTCTTACTATCGTTTTAAATCGCCCTAGAACCCCAAAACAGTGGGCAACTAGCTCATGAAAACGGCCATAAAACACGAATACGACGAGTTTTTGGTCATATCTCTCAAACATGTATCAAGTCTTACCATCGTTGTAAATCGCCCTAGAACCCCAAAACCGTGAGCGGTAGCTCATGAAAACGACCATAAAACACGAAAACGACGAGTTTTTGGTCATATCTCTCAAACTTGTATCGGGTCTAACTGTTGTTGTAAATTTCCCTTGAACCCCAAAACTATGAGCAATAGCCCATGAAAACGGCCATAAAACACGAAAACGACGAGTTTTTGATCATATCTCTCAAACTTTTATCGGGTCTTACTGTCGTTGAAATCGCCCTAGAACTCCAAAACAGTGGGCAATAGCTCATGAAAACGGCCATAAAACACGAATACCACGAGTTTTTGGTCATATCTCTCAAACATGTATCGGCTCTTACTTATCGTTTTAAATCACCATAGAACCCCAAAACTATGGGCAATAGCTCATGAAAACGGCCATAAAACACGAATACAATGATTTTTTGGTCATATCTCTCAACTTGTATCGGGTCTTACGGTCATTGTAAATCGCCCTAGAACCCCAAAACAGTGGGCAATAGCTCAAGAAATCAGCCATAAAATGCGAATACGACGAGTTTTTGGTTATATCTCTCAAACATATATCGGGTCTTACGGTCATTGCAAATCGCCCTATAACCCCAACCATGGGCAATAGCTCATGAAAACGGCCATAAAACGCGAATACAACAAGTTTTTGGTCGTATCTCTCAAACTTGTATCGGGTCGTACGGTCATTGTAAATCGCCCTGGAACCCCAAAACTGTGGGTAATAGCTCATGAAAACGGCCATAAAACATGAAAACGACATGTTTTTGGTCATATCTCTCAAACATATATCAGGTTTACTATCGTTTTAAATCGCCCTAAACCCCACAACCGTGGGCAATAGCTCATGAAAACGGCCATAAAACACAAATACGACGAGTTTTTGGTCATATCTCTCAAACATGTATCAAGTCTTACTATTGTTGTAAATCGCTCTAGAACCCCAAAACCGTGAGCGGTTAGCTCATGAAAACGGCCATAAAACACGAAAACGACGAGTTTTTGATCATATCTCTCAAACTTTTATCGGGTCTTACTGTCGTGTGAAATCGACCTAGAACCCCAAAACAGTGGGCAATAGCTCATGAAAACGGCCATAAACCGCGAATACAACTAGTTTTTGGTCATATCTCTCAAACATGTATCGGGTCTTACTATCGTTGTAAATCTCCCTAGAACCCAAAAACTGTGGGCAATAGCTCATGAAAACGGACATAAAACATGAATACGACAAGTTTTTGGTCATATCTCTCAAACATGTACCGGCTCTTACTTTCGTTGTAAATCACCATAGAACCCCAAACAATGGGAATAGCTCATGTAAATGGCCATAAAACGCGAATACAATGAGTTTTTGGTCATATCTCTCAAACTTGTATCGGGTCTTACGGTCATCGTAAATCGCCCTGGAACCCCAAAACTGTGGGTAATAGCTCATGAAAACTGCCATAAACACGAAAACGACAAGTTTTTAGTCATATCTCTCAACTTGTATCGGGTCTTACTGTTGTTGTAAATCGCCCTAGAACCCCAAAACCTTGAGCAATAGCTCATGAAAATGGCCATAAAACACGAAAACGGCGAGTTTTGATCATATCTCTCAAACTTTTATCGGGTCTTACTGTCGTTGTAAATCGCCCTAGAACGCCAAAACAGTGGGCAATAGCTCATAAAAACTACCATAAAACGCGAATACGACGAGTTTTTGGTCATATCTCTCAACATGTATCAGGTCTTACTATCGTTGTAAATCGCCCTAGAACTCCAAAACCGTGAGGCAGTAGGTCATGAAAACGACCATAAAACATGAAAATGACAAGTTTTTGGCCATATCTCTCAAACATATATATGGTCTCACTATCGTTTTAAATCGCCCTAGAACCCCAAAACTAGTGGGCAACAGCTCATGAAAACGGCCATAAACACGAAAACGACGAGTTTTGATCATATCTCTCAACTTTTATCGGGTCTTACTGTCGTTGAAATCGACCTAGAACCCCAAAACAGTGGGCAATAGCTCAGTGAAAACGGCCATAAACCGCGAATACGACTAGTTTTGGTCATATCTCTCAAACATGTATCGGGTCTTACTATCGTTGTAAATCTCCCTAGAACCCAAAAACTGTGGGCAATAGCTCATGAAAACGGACATAAAACATGAATACGACAAGTTTTTGGTCATATCTCTCAAACATGTACCGGCTCTTACTTTCGTTGTAAATCACCATAGAACCCCAAAACAATGGGAATAGCTCATGTAAATGGCCATAAAACGCGAATACAATGAGTTTTTGGTCATATCTCTCAAACTTGTATCGGGTCTTACGGTCATCGTAAATCGCCCTGGAACCCCAAAACTGTGGGTAATAGCTCATGAAAACTGCCATAAAACACGAAAACGACAAGTTTTTAGTCATATCTCTCAAACTTGTATCGGGTCTTACTGTTGTTGTAAATCGCCCTAGAACCCCAAAACCTTGAGCAATAGCTCATGAAAATGGCCATAAAACACGAAAACGGCGAGTTTTTGATCATATCTCTCAAACTTTTATCGGGTCTTACTGTCGTTGTAAATCGCCCTAGAACGCCAAAACAGTGGGCAATAGCTCATAAAACTGCCATAAAACGCGAATACGACGAGTTTTGGTCATATCTCTCAAACATGTATCAGGTCTTACTATCGTTGTAAATCGCCCTAGAACTCCCAAAACCGTGAGCAGTAGGTCATGAAAACGACCATAAAACATGAAAACGACAAGTTTTTGGCATATCTCTCAAACATATATCAGGTCTTACTATCGTTTTAAATCGCCCTAGAACCCCAAAACAGTGGGCAACAGCTACATGAAAACGGCCAATAAAACACGAATACGACGAGTTTTTGGTCATATCTCGCAAACATGTATCAAGTCTTACCATCGTTGTAATCGCCCTAGAACCCCAAAAACAGTGAGCGGTAGCTCAGGAAAACGACCATAAAACACGAAAACGACGAGTTTTTGGTCATATCTCTCAAACTTGTATCGGGTCTAACTGTTGTTGTAAATTTCCCTTGAACCCCCAAAACTATGAGCAATAGCCCATGAAAACGGCCATAAAACACGAAAACGACGAGTTTTGATCATATCTTCAAACTTTTATCGGGTCTTACTGTCGTTGAAATCGCCCCTAGAACTCCAAAACTGTGGGCAATAGCTCATGAAAACGGCCATAAACACGAATACCACGAGTTTTTGGTCATATCTCTCAAACATGTATCGGCTCTTACTTATCGTTTTAAATCACCATAGAACCCCAAAACTATGGGCAATAGCTCATGAAAACGGCCATAAAACACGAATACAATGATTTTTTGGTCATATCTCTCAACTTGTATCGGGTCTTACGGTCATTGTAAATCGCCCTAGAACCCCAAAACAGTGGGCAATAGCTCAAGAAATCAGCCATAAAATGCGAATACGACGAGTTTTTGGTTATATCTCTCAAACATATATCGAGTCTTACGGTCATTGCAATCGCCCTATAACCCCAACCGTGGGCAATAGCTCATGAAAACGGGCCATAAAACGCGAATACGACAAGTTTTTCGTCATATCTCTCAAACTTGTATCGGGTCTTACGGTCATTGTAAATCGCCCTGGAACCCCAAAACTGTGGTAATAGCTCATGAAACGGCCATAAAACATGAAAACGACAGTTTTTGGTCATATCTCTCAACATATATCAGGTTTACTATCGTTTAAATCGCCCTAAACCCCACAACCGTGGGCAATAGCTCATGAAAACGGCCATAAAACACAAATACGACGAGTTTTTGGTCATATCTCTCAAACATGTATCAAGTCTTACTATTGTTGTAAATCGCTCTAGAACCCCAAAACCGTGAGCGGTAGCTCATGAAAACGGCCATAAAACCGAAAACGACGAGTTTTTGATCATATCTCTCAACTTTTATCGGGTCTTACTGTCGTTGAAATCGACCTAGAACCCCAAAACAGTGGGCAATAGCTCATGAAAACGGCCATAAACCGCGAATACGACTAGTTTTTGGTCATATCTCTCAAACATGTATCGGGTCTTACTATCGTTGTAAATCTCCCTAGAACCCAAAAACGTGGGCAATAGCTCATGAAAACGACATAAAACATGAATACGACAAGTTTTTGGTCATATCTCTCAAACATGTACCGGCTCTTACTTTCGTTGTAAATCACCATAGAACCCCAAAACAATGGGAATAGCTCATGTAATGGCCATAAAACCGAATACAATGAGTTTTTGGTCATATCTCTCAAACTTGTATCGGGTCTTACGGTCATCGTAAATCGCCCTGGAACCCAAACTGTGGGTAATAGCTCATGAAAACTGCCATAAAACCGAAACGACAAGTTTTAGTCATATCTCTCAAACTTGTATCGGGTCTTACTGTTGTTGTAAATCGCCCTAGAACCCCCAAAACTTGAGCAATAGCTCATGAAAATGGCCATAAAACACGAAAACGGCGAGTTTTTGATCATATCTCTCAAACTTTTATCGGGTCTTACTGTCGTTGTAAATCGCCCTAGAACGCCAAAACAGTGGGCAATAGCTCATAAAAACGGCCATAAAACGCGAATACGACGAGTTTTTGGTCATATCTCTCAAACATGTATCAGGTCTTACTATCGTTGTAAATCGCCCTAGAACTCCAAAACCGTGAGCAGTAGGTCATGAAACGACCATAAACATGAAAACGACAAGTTTTTGGCATATCTCTCAAA
>CAJUXJ010000819.1:0-52555 GCA_910589775.1 Avena eriantha
TTCCCATGCTATAATTGTATTATTAGGAAACACTAATACATGTGTGTTTTGTAAACATAAGAGAGTCCCTAGTAAGCCTCTTGTTGAACTAGCTTGTTGATTAATTGATGATCGTGGTTTCCTGATCATGGACATTAGGATGTGATTAATAAGAAGGTTATATCATTAGGAGAATGATGTGATGGACACACACCCATAGTAAGCGTGGCATAAGATCAAGTCATTAAAGTTCGTATTGCTGTAAGATTTCAAATACATAGTAACCTAATCCTTCGACCATGAGGTTATGTTAATCACCATCACCGGATGGATACTTTGATGACATCAAACGCCGCTTCGTAACTGGGTGGTTATAAAAGTGTCATTGGGTATTCTGAAAGTATGTGTTGAAGCGCATGAACCAAGATTGGGATTTGTCCATCCATATGATGGATAGATATGCTCTGGGCCCTCTCGGTGGAATGTCATCTAGTTAGCTTGCAAGCATGTGACTAGGTCACAAGGGATGACATATCACGGAACGAGTAAAGAGTACTTATCAGTAACGAGGTAGAACTAGGTATGGAGATGCCGACGATCAAACCTCGGATAAGTATAGTATCGTGAGACAAAGGGAATTGGTTTCGTATGTAAGTGGTTCAATCGATCGCGAAGTCATCGTTGAGTATGTGGGAGCCATTATGGATCTCCAGGTCCCGCTGATGGTTATTGATAGGAGATGTGTCTCTATCATGTCTACATATTCACGAACCGTAGGGTGACACACTTAAGGTTCGAAGTTGTTTTAAGTAGATATGGAATATGCGTTGGAGACCGAATGTTTTTCAGAGTCTCTAACTGGATTCGGGACATCACGAGGAGATCCGGAATGGTCCAGAGAATAAGATTCATATATAGGAGATCATTTTCTGAGTTAGGAAATGTTCCGGAGTGTTTGTATGAGGATTCTAGAAGGTTCCGGGATGTTCCGGAAGGTTCTAGAAGATATCTTAGAGTTTGCTTGAAAATCAAGATAGGGATCAAGGAGTCCTGGTGGGTCAAGACTAGGAGTCGTGGGGGAGGAGGACTCCTCCCCCCACTCCCAATCCGCCGGCCTAGAGAGGAGGGGAGTCCTACAAGGACTCCCCCTCCCCAGGCGCCCTCCCTTCTTTAAATAGAGGGGCAGGGGCGCCCCCTCCTCCCCTGCTCTCATAACTCCAATCTCTGCCGCCTCTCTCCTCCACCTTTCTTCTGCACAGGCATAGGCGAAGCCCTGCAGAATTCTCTACTCCACCACCACCACCACGCCGTCGTGCTGCTGGGATTCCATGGAGAAGATCTACTACCTCTGCTGATCGCTGGAATGGGGAGAGGAAGGTCTGGTTCGACTCCGCACGCGTGACCGACTGCGGAAGCACTGCCGAAACGAGGCGCCGCAAGGATCGTCAACTTCACCGACGGCGGAAGCGCTGCCGGAACGCGACACCAGAAGGATCATCCACACGATCTTGAGATCGGCAAGTGATCGACTACATCAACCACGAGATCTAATCTCGTTAACGCTTTCGGATCTACGAGGGTTAGTTCCTATCTGTCTCGTTGCTCATGTCTAATAGATTAGATCTTGGCTTTTATCTAGATTAGATCTAGGTTTTGTTCGTTCTTGCGGTAGAATTTTTTTGTTTTCCATGCTACGAACCCATCAGTGGTATCAGAGCCGTATCTATGCGTAGATCTGTTGCACGAGTAGAACACAATGTTTTTGTGGGTGTTGATGCTTTTGTTGTCGGTGTCTTAGCGTGAACTTTGCATCTTGCGGCATGGTGGGATGAAGCGGCTCGGGCTACCATTCCATGTCATCGCACATGAGACTTGCTCCACGCTTGACGTGCAACTTGCTTTCCACAAGTGGCTTTGCGGTTTTCTGTCTCTCCCACCATAGTTAATATTCAATTTACAATGAGCATCTTGACAACAATTGTATCAACGTTGTGGTTCTTGTTCATAGGTAAGATCGGTCTTATGCGAAAGCCCCAAACCACGTAAAACTTGCAAAGAAAATTTCAGGCGTCTAACTTGTTTTTGCAGGGGTTTTGTGATGTGATATGGCCAACATGTGATTGTGATTGTATTTGATGTATGCAATGATCCTTGTTGTAATATGGCAACCGGCAGGAGCCTAATGGTTGTCTTTAATTCTGTTAAGACATGCGTGTCTATTCATCTTGTAATAGCTTTATTCCAAGTAGTTGTAATAGTTGCTGGTGATGATGGACAACCATGAAGCGGCGCCACTAACCTTGACGCAATGCTGGTGATGATGGAGATCATGTTCGTGCTTTGGAGATGGAGATCAAAGGCGCAAGAAGAAAAGGCCATATCATATCACACTAATTATGAATTGCCTGTGATGTTAATCCTTTATGCATCTTGTATTGCTTAGATTGCGACGGTAGCATTATAAGATGATCCCTCTCACTAAAATTTCAAGTAATAAAGTGTTCACCCTTAGTTGGCACCGTTGCTAAGACTCGTCGTTTCGAAGCATCTCGTGATGATCGGATGTGATAGATTCTATGTGTGCATACAACGGGTGCAAGCCAGATTTGCACATGCGGAAACTAAGGTTATCTTGACGAGCCTAGCATGTACAGACATGGTCTCGGAACACGGAATACCGAAAGGTAGAGCATGAGTCATATAATTGATATGATGAACATGAAGATTGTTCGCCGATGAAACTACATCTTCTCTCGTGAAGATCGGACTTGGTGTAGTGGACTTGGTTCATGTAGTCACTAAGACAATGTGAGGGATGTTGTTTTGAGTGGGAGTTCACCTAGTTAGTTTAAGAATTAAATTAGAACTCAATTCATCATAAACTTAGTCTAAACTACTTGCAAATTGTTGTAGATTATGGCGACCCCCTCCATCAATTTCAATGCGTTCCTAGAGAAAGAAAAGCTTAAGAACAATGGAAGCAATTTCACGGACTGGTTCCGTGGACTAAAGATCGTCCTCAGGGCTGGTCAGTTGACCTATGTGCTCGATGCACCGCTAGGTGACCCACCTGCAGATAATGCCACCGATGACGAAAAGAATGTTTTCGCCACTCGGAAAAATCATTACTCCACAGTTCAGTGTGCCATCCTGTACAGTTTAGAAGCGGAGCTCCAACAGCGTTTTGAGCACCACGACCCGTTCGAGATCATTAAGGAGCTGAGGCTAATTTTTGAGACTCGCGCGGCCATGGAGAGCTATGAGGCCTCCGAAAAGTTCTTTAACTGTAAGATGGAAGAAGGAAGCTTCGTTAGCGAGCACGTGCTCACCATGTCTGGGTACGCAAAGAAGCTCCAAGAGTTGGGAATATCGATTCCTAATGAATTGGGGATTCACCGTCTCCTTCAATCACTGCCACCAAGTTACAAGAACTTTGTGATGAACTACAACATGCACTGCATGAATAAGACGTTGCCTGAACTGTCGTCCATGCTAAAAACTGCTGAAGTGGAGATAAAGAAGGAGCACCAAGTGTTGATGGTCAATAAGAGCACCAATTTCAAGAAAAAGGGCAAGCCTAGGAACAAGGGCAACTTCAAGAAGGACGGCAAGAAAGCTGCCGCACCTGCTAAGAAGCCCAAGGCTGGTCCTAAGCCTGAAACTGAGTGCTTCTACTGCAAGGGTGCTGGTCACTGGAAGCGTAACTGCCCCAAGTACCTGGCGGATCTGAAGAACGGCAACATCAAGAAGAAAGGTATATTTGATATATGTGTTATAGATGTGTATCTTACTAGTAATCGTAGTAGTGCCTGGGTATTTGATACTGGTTCGGTTGCTCATATTTGTAACTCGAAACAGGAGCTGCGGAATAAACGAAGACTGGCAAGAGACGAGGTGACGATGCGCGTTGGAAATGGCTCCAAGGTTGATGTGATCGCCGTCGGCACGCTCCCTCTACATCTACCTTCGGGATTAGTTTTAAATTTAAATAATTGTTATTTGGTGCCTGCGTTAAGCATGAACATTATATCTGGATCCTGTTAATTGCGAGACGGTTACTCTTTTAAGTCTGAGAATAAAGGTTGTTCGATTTATATGAGTAATATCTTTTATGGTAATGCACCTGAGATGAATGGTTTATTCTTACCTTATCTCGATAGTAGTGATACACATGTTCACAACATAGATGCTAAACGAATTAAATTGAATGATAATTCAACATACATGTGGCACTGTCGTCTTGGTCACATTAGAGTGAAGCGTATGAAGAAACTCCATTCTGATGGACTTCTTGAATCACTTGATTTTGAATCACTTGAAAGATGCGAAGCATGTCTAATGGGAAAAATGACTAAGGCTCCATTCTCTGGTACAATGGAGCAAGCTACAGACTTATTGGAAATAATACATACCGATGTGTGCGGTCCAATGAGTGTAGCATCACGTGGTGGATATCGTTATGTTCTCACTTTCACGGATGATTTGAGTAGATATGGGTATGTCTATTTTATGAAACATAAGTCCGAAACTTTCGAGAAGTTTAAGGAATTTTAAAGTGAAGTGGAGAATCATCGTAACAAGAAGATTAAGTTTCTGCGTTCTGACCGCGGAGGTGAATATCTGAGTTATGAGTTGGCATGCATTTAAAGAAATGTGGAATACTTTCACAGTTGACACCGCCGGGAACACCACAGCGTAATGGTATGTCCGAACGTCGTAATCGAACTCTCTTAGATATGGTTCGGTCTATGATGTCTCTTACAGATTTACCGTTATCATTTTGGGGCTATACATTAGAGACAGCCGCATTCACTTTAAATAGGGCACCATCTAAATCCGTTGAAACGACACCGTACGAATTGTGGTTTCGTAAGAAACCTAAGTTGTCGTTCCTTAAAGTTTGGGGTTGCGAGGCATATGTAAAGAAGTTACAACCTGATAAGCTAGAACCCAAAGCAGAGAAATGCGTCTTCATAGGATACCCTAAAGAAACAATTGGGTATACCTTCTATCATAGATCCGAAGGCAAAGTTTTCGTTGCAAAGAATGGATCCTTTCTTGAGAAGGAGTTTCTCTCGAAAGAGGTGACTGGAAGGAAAGTAGAACTCGATGAGGTTATTGAACCTTCTCTCGGATTTGAGAGTAGCACAGCACCGGAAGATGTTTTTGTGCCGCCTGCACGAATTGGAGAGGAAGGTAATGATAATGATCATGAAACTTCAAATGAAGTTACTGATGAACCTCGCAGGTCATCGAGGGTGCGTACCACTCCTGATTGGTATGACTCTTCCTTGAACGTCATGTTAGTAGACAACGCTGATGACCCTGCGACGTATGAAGAAGCTATGGTGAGCCCAGATTCCGACAAATGGCTAGAAGCCATGAAATCCGAAATGGGATCCATGTACGAAAACCAAGTGTGGACTTTGGTGGACTTACCGGATGGCCGTAAGGCTGTCGAGAACAAATGGATTTTCAAGAGAAAAACAGATGCTGATGGTAATGTTACCGTCTATAAAGCTCGACTTGTCGCGAAATGGTTCCGACAAATTCAAGGAGTTGACTATGATGAGACTTTCTCACCAGTAGCGAAGCTAAAGTCTGTGAGAATTTTGTTAGCAATTGCTGCATATTTCGATTATGAGATTTGGCAGATGGATGTCAAAACGGCGTTCCTTAATAGTGACATTGAGGAAGAGTTGTATATGGTACAACCCAAGGGTTTTGTCGATCCTAAAGATGCTGACAAGGTATGCAAGCTTCAGCGCTCCATTTATGGACTGAAGCAAGCATCCCGGAGTTGGAATCAACGTTTTGATAAAGTAATCAAAAACTTTGGATTTATACAAACTTATGGAGAAGCTTGTATTTACAAGAAAGTGAGTGGGAGCTCTGTAGCATTCCTAGTACTATATGTAGATGACATATTGTTGATTGGGAATGATATAGAACTTCTTAATAGCGTCAAAACCTATTTGAATAATAGTTTTTCAATGAAGGATCTTGGCGAAGCGGCATACATTCTAGGCATCAAAATTTACAGAGATAGATCAAGACGCCTAATAGCGCTTTCACAAAGTACATACTTGGACAAAGTTCTAAAGAAGTTTAGAATCGAAGATAGCAAGAAAGGGTTCATGCCCATGTTGTCAGGTAAGACCTTGAGTAAAACTCAAAGTCCAACTACGGCAGAAGATAGAGAGAAAATGAATAATATTCCCTATGCCTCGGCCATAGGTTCTATCATGTATGCCATGTTGTGTACAAGACCGGATATAGCACATGCTGTTAGTTTGACTAGCAGATATCAAAGTGATCCTGGAATGGAGCACTAGACAACGGTCAAGAATATCCTAAAGTACCTAAATAGGACTAAGGATATGGTTCTTTCTTATGTAGGTGATGAACAACTTGTTGTAAACGGTTACACCGATGCTAGTTGGAACACCGATCCGGATGACTCAAAGTCACAGTCGGGTTACGTATTTATTTTGAATGGTGCTGTAGTGAGCTAGAGGAGTGTGAAGCAAAGCGTTGTGGCGAAATGTTCAACTGAATCGGAATACATAGCTGCTTCGGAGGCTGCACAAGAAGCTGTTTGGATGAAGGAATTCATTACTGAACTCGGCGTGGTTCCCAGTGCGTTGGACCCGATGGCCATCTACTGTGACAACACAGGTGCCATAGCTAATGCGCAAGAGCCAAGGTCACATAGCAAGCTGAAGCACATCAAGCTACGTTTCCACGCTATTCGCGAGTATGTTCGAGATGGTGACATAAAGATTTGCAAAGTACACACTGATCTGAATGTGGCAGATCCGTTGACTAAACCTCTCCCTAGGGCAAAGCATGACCAACACCAGAACGCCATGGGTGTTCGGTATATTACCATGTAATCTAGATTATTGACTCTAGTGCAAGTGGGAGACTGTTGGAGATATGCCCAAGAGGCAATAATAAAAGTGATTATTATTATATCTTTGTGTTTATGATGAATGTTTACATCCCATGCGATAATTGTATTATTAGGAAACACTAATACATGTGTGATTTGTAAACATAAGAGAGTCCCTAGTAAGCCTCTTGTTGAACTAGCTTGTTGATTAATTGATGATCGTGGTTTCCTGATCATGGACATTAGGATGTGATTAATAACAAGGTTATATCATTAGAAGAATGATGTGATGGACACACACCCATAGTAAGCGTAGCATAAGATCAAGTCATTAAAGTTCATATTGCTGTAAGCTTTCAAATACATAGTAACCTAATCCTTCGACCATGAGGTTATGTTAATCACCATCACCGGATGGATACTTTGATGACATCAAACGCCGCTTCGTAACTGGGTGGTTATAAAAGTGTCATTGGGTATTCTTTAAGTATGTGTTGAAGCGCATGAACCAAGATTGGGATTTGTCCATCCATATGACGGATAGATATGCTCTGGGCCCTCTCGGTGGAATGTCATCTAGTTAGCTTGCAAGCATGTGACTAGGTCACAAGGGATGACATATCACGGAACGAGTAAAGAGTACTTATCAGTAACGAGGTAGAACTAGGTATGGAGATGCCGACGATCAAACCTCGGATAAGTATAGTATCGTGAGACAAAGGGAATTGGTTTCGTATGTAAGTGGTTCAATCGATCGCGAAGTCATCGTTGAGTATGTGGGAGCCATTATGGATCTCCAGGTCCCGCTGATGGTTATTGATAGGAGATGTGTCTCTATCATGTCTACATATTCACGAACCGTAGGGTGACACACTTAAGGTTCGAAGTTGTTTTAAATAGATATGGAATATGCGTTGGAGACTGAATGTTGTTCGGAGTCTCGGATTGGATTCGGGACATCACGAGGAGATCCGGAATGGTCCGGAGAATAAGATTCATATATAGGAGATCATTTTCTGAGTTAGGAAATGTTCCGGAGTGTTTGTATCAGTATTCTAGAAGGTTTCGGAATGTTCCGGAAGGTTCTAGAAGATATCTTAGAGTTTTCTTGAAAATCAAGATAGGGATCAAGGAGTCCTGGTGGGTCAAGACTAGGAGTCGTGGGGGAGGAGGACTCCTCCCCCCACTCCCAATCCGCCGGCCTAGAGAGGAGGGGAGTCCTACAAGGACTCCCCCTCCCCAGGCGCCCTCCCTTCTTTAAATAGAGGGGCAGGGGCGCCCCCTCCTCCCCTGCTCTCATAACTCCAATCTCTGCCGCCTCTCTCCTCCACCTTTCTTCTGCATAGGCATAGGCGAAGCCCTGCAGAATTTTCTACTCCACCACCACCACCACGCCGTCGTGCTGCTGGGATTCCGTGGAGAAGATCTACTACCTCCGCTGCTCGCTGGAACGGGGAGAGGAAGGTCTGCTTCGACTCCGCACGTGTGACCGACTACGGAAGCGCTGCCGAATCGAGGCGCCGGAAGGATCGTCAACTTGACCGACAGCGGAAGC
This sequence comes from Avena eriantha, assembly GCA_910589775.1. Classification (NCBI taxonomy): domain Eukaryota; kingdom Viridiplantae; phylum Streptophyta; class Magnoliopsida; order Poales; family Poaceae; genus Avena; species Avena eriantha. The sequence goes on from CAJUXJ010000819.1 coordinate 8,430, forward strand.
GCTGCCGGAACGTGACGCCGGAAGGATCATCCACACGATCTTGAGATCGGCAAGTGATCGACTACATCAACCACGAGATCTAATCTCGTTAACGCTTTCAGATCTACAAGGGTTAGTTCCTATCTATCTCGTTGCTCATCTCTAATAGATTAGACCTTGGCTTTTATCTAGATTAGATCTAGGTTTTGTTCGTTCTTGCGGTAGAAATTTTTTGTTTTCCATGCTACGAACCCATCAGGAAGAACGCACATCCAATGACACAGGTCGACTCTAACTGTGGTTCATGAATAGAACAAACATGCAATGACACTGGTGGATCCATATGTGGTTTGTCAGGAGAACACACATGCAATGACACTGAGTGTGGTTCATGAAAAGAACGGACATGCAATGACACTGGTGGATCCTTATGTGTGGTTCATGAAAAGAACAAACATGCAATGACCCTGGTGGATCCTTATGTGGTTCATGAAAAGAACCGACATGCAATGACACTAGGTGTGGTCCATGAAAATAATTGACATGCAATGACACTACGTGTGGTTCATGAAAAGAACAGACGTGCAATGTCATAGGTGGATCCATGTGTGGTTTATGGAAGTAACATACATGCAATGACTCTAGATATGGTTCTTGAAAAGAACTTACATGTAGTGACACTGAGTGTGGTTCATGAAAAGAACATACATGCAATGACACTCGGTGTGGTTCATGAAAAGAACAGACATGCAATGACTCTAGCTATGGTTCATGAAAAGATCACACATGCAATGACACTGGGTGTCGTTCATGAAAACACCAGACATGCAATGACACTGGTGGATCCTTATGTGTGGTTAATGAAAAGAACAGACATGCAATGACACCGGTAGATCCTTATGTGGTTTGTTTAGAGGAACAAACATGCAATGACACTTGTGGATCCATGTGTGGTTCATGAGAAGAACACACATCCAATGACACTGGTGGATCCTTATGTGGTTTGTTTAGAGGAACAGACATGCAATCACACTAGGTGGATCCATATGTGGTTTATGGAAGTTACAGACATGCAATGACTCTAGCTGAGATTCATGAAAGGAACAGACATGCAATGACACTGGTGGATCCATGTGTGGTTCATGGGAAGAACACACATCCAATGACACTGGCGGACTCTAGTTGTGGTTCATGAAAAGAACAGACATGCAATGACACTGGTGGATCATTATGTGTGGTTCATTAAAAGAACAGACATGCAATGACACAGGTGGATCCTTATGTGGTTCATGAAAAGAACTGACATGCAATGACACTAGGTGTGGTTCATGAAAAGAACAGACATGGAATGACACCGGTGGATACGTGTGTGGTTTATGGAAGTAACAGACATGCAATGACTCTAGCTATGGTTCATGAAAAGAACTTACATGCAGTGACACCAGGTGTGGTTCATCAAAAAAAACATACATGCAATGACACTGGGTGTGGTTCATGAAAAGAACAGACATGCAATGACTCTAGCTGTGGTTCATGAAAAGAACACACATGCAATGACACTGGGTGTGGTTTATGAAAAGAATAGACATACAATGACACGGGTGGATCCTTATGTGTGGTTCATGAAAAGAACAGACATGCAATGACACCAGTGGATCCCTATGTGGTTTTTTTAGAGGAACAAACATGCAATGACACGGGTGGATCCATGTGTGGTTCATGAGAAGAACACACATCCAATGACACTGGTGGATCCTTATGTGGTTTTTTAGAGGAACATACATGCAATCACACTAGGTGGATCCATATGTGGTTTATGGAAGTAAAAGACATGCAATGACTCTAGCTGTGATTCATGAAAAGGACAGACATGCAATGACACTGGTAGATCCATGTGTGGTTCATGGGAAGAACACACATCCAATGACATTGGTGGACTCTAGTTGTGGATGATGAAAATAACAGACATGCAATGACACTGGTGGATCCTTATGTGGTTTGTTTAGAGGAACAGACATGCAATGACACCAGTGGATCCACGTGTGGTTCATGAGAATAACACACATCCAATGACACTGGGTGGATCCTTATATGGTTCATGAAAAGAACTGACATGCAGCGACACTGGGTGACATGGGTATACCCTACAGGTACTCGAGCTTGGTATATACGGTCTAAATACGTACAGGCCCACAGTGTCGCCATGGCCCAAACGAAGGATTCGAGTAACCTGCGGACTCTCGATTGCTTGAAGAACAAGAAGAAGTTAAAGATAGAAAGTTTGAAGGGGAAAACCCTAACTTGTAACCGACTGGACCTGCTACCCGGGACCTAGCCTATCTATATAAAGGCTAGGAGGGGGCGGCGAGGAGGACACACGCATTTCTAGTTTCCACAACCCTCGCCATATTGCATCTGCGCACCATTGTAACCTTTGGTTCCTTCGATAATTCCACGAGCAGACAAGCAGGAGTAGGGACCTCTACGAGGCTTGAACCGGGGTAAATCTTTGTCCCCTGTGTGCTTGTTTGCTAGCCGATAGATGTCTCCAGCGCTCCCTCCTTATCCAAAACCCAAGTCCATAACAATGGGCATTGATGAGTTAAACCCTCGTCAATTGGCGCCGTCTGTGGGAATTGGGAGTGCTGATGTTGTGGCTTCTTCAGCCCCATCAACTGCGATATACAACTCCGAAACAGCGGAGATTCGCCAGCTCTTCGGCGCGTTCGACTTCACCGTCCACACGCCGGCCACTCCCCTGGCCTTTGAGTCCGTGGGTGACGGAATCAGCCTGGCGATCGGGAGCTTCCGCTTCCAAGTTGGTCAGATGGGCACGCTTCGCATCCCAGATCAGCCGACAACACCGACGATTGACCCAGCATCATGGTTCCCTCCATCGATCGGCACCCTCAGTGAGCTCAACGCCCGACAGCTGTCGAGAACACGGTCAGCGAGAGCAGTCGCGACTCCGATCTGAGCGATCTTGCTACTGAAGATGGAACCTACGGTTCCGGATCTGAGAGTTGTGGAAGCAACAGCTTCCCCAATCACTTCATGTCCACCATCATCAACGCAGGCGATACCTCTAACAATCGCGACAACAGTGGCAATCCTGGTAACGGCGCTGACCCACCCAACGCCGGCAACGGTGGCCATGCTGGCAACAGCGGTAACGGTGGCAATCGTGCCCCCCTCAACAATGGAGGAGCAGTCGAACCTCCGAGCATACTCAATGAGCAAACCGGCGAACGCGTCGTGATCAAGCTCAACAAGCAAGAATGGGATCGCTGCCGCGAGGCCCTACGAGGCGGTCCTCTACCCTTCAGATCCCTGCAAGAACTGCTGATGAGCTATCATTGGCTCCTAAAGGAATAATTCAAGCGTCAACTACAAACAATCGCGCAACTAGAAGCGCGTAAAAAGGCAGCAGACGAATCGAGCCTTCGTTGTGTTGGGCTCTCCTCCTACGGAGGATCCTCCTAAAGGGGCAACGAGTACCTCGCCAAGAAAAGGCAATCGCGGATGGCCCATCTAATCGAGCAAGAACGCATAGAAGCCGCAAAAGTCCTCGACTTCGACTCTATGACAGTTGACACACGAGGCAATGTGGTCCCCAGGACGCCGCAGGCTGCGGTGACAGCGGCCACCATTTACTTCCTCAACAACTAGCCGCCAGCTGGAGATCCCCGAACCGCCATGCACCGATCTACGATCGCGGGCTTGGGATTAATCGAGGACGCCCTCGACAAGGAGCCAACGCCAGACCCAAAGAAGGGCCAAGCGCTATTCCTCGCCCTTGTCCAGCGATGATAGTCACGACCTGTCTCTACGCCGCCGCTCACGGTGCCACGATCGTGACTATGATACGCGCGACGACCTCACACAACGCAAGATCGACAAATCAAGGGCACGACGTGCTCGGTCGACTAACACGGAAGAAGAAGATGTGGAGCTCTGCAGCGCTAGATGCTTCAGCAGATCCATTAGGCAGAAGCGAATGCCTAAGGGGTTTAAACTCCCGTCGGAGAACCCGAAGTTTGAAGGCCTATAGGACCCCAAGATCTGGCTGGAGGACCACATCTCCTCCGTCAGACTCCACAGAGGCAGTCGAAGCACTGCCATGCAATGCCTGCAGCTACAGCTACAGGGAGCCGCCCGAGCATGGCTCAACAACCTCCCACGCGGATCCATTCACAGTTGGGATGAGCTGGTTTACAGCTTCGTGCGCAACTTTGGGTGCACATACAAGCGGCCCGCATCAATCGAGGAGCTGAGATGCGGCCAGCAAAGATCTGGTGAATCGCTGCGCTCCTACATTCAAAGGTGGTCCATCATCAAGAACTCCGCAGAGAACATCTCGGAAGATCGCGCGATTGATGCATTCAACGGTGGCGTCCGTCGCCTAGAAATCAGGGAGGAGCTTGGCCACTCAAAGCCCCAGACCATCGACCACTTGATGGAGATCGCGAATCGGTGGGCCGATGGAGAAGATTCGGTGAAAAATCGCGCTCATTCCGACGAGGAGGGGGAACTCGAACGCAGACGCGACCACCGAGGCAAGCGCCATATGCGCATCTACGATGACCGCGACGACGTCAACATGGTCGTGGCCGGCTACCCCGATAGACGCGACGATAACCGCAACAGCGGATACCGTAGCGGCGGACACCGCGACTACGGGAAAACCACGCAAGTGTGGCAACGCTGCAGTTGCAATGAGGCACCCACGAACTCCATCGAGGACAAATTGTCCGGCCATGCACGTTACACTTCTACATCGACAAGCATGACGGCAAGAGAAAGTCTAGCCACCTCCTCAAGGACTGCCGTGAGTTCCTCAAGCTACACGAGGGATTGGTTCGGATGAACCGCAATGCAGTCGAAAGAGGCTACGGAGCCGCTCCATGCGCCGTGGCACATGGCGCACCGCCACCGCCACCTAGGCCACCCCCGAACGCAGCTGCACCGGACCAGCACCACGGAGGTGAATCGTAGCCACGGCCATGGGCACCATGATGATCCAAAAAGGACGCCCCTCCAACAGGGTGCAGAAGGCCATCACTCACCATGTCAACTTGACCACGCACTCGCCACCCTCCACCATTGAGTCCCTCAGTGGAAGCGAGTCATGCATCACCTTTGACAAGCGCGACCATCCGCCTCAGATATCCCGTCTAGGCCATTATCCCCTCGTACTCGAGGCGCAAATTGGAGGCTTCGACATGAGCCGCGTCTTCATGGATGGCGGAAGCGGCATCAACCTCATATTCGCGAGTACCTTGCGAGCAATCAGAATCCCCCTAACCTGCCTCGAGGCATCGGACAAAACGTTCCACGACATCGTCCCACGGAAAGGCGTATACCCCCTAGGCAAAATCAACCTCGACGTCATCTTCGGCACGCAGAAGAACTTCCGGCGCGAGCGCATCGACTTTGAGGTCGTCGACTGGCCCTCACAGTACCACTGCATCCTCGGGCGTGTCGCGTTTGCTAGGTTCATGGCAGTGCCCCACTATGCCTACCTGCAGATGAAAATGCCAGGTCCCGATTGCGTCATCACGATCAACGGGAGCTTCGAGCGATCTGACAGTTGCGACAGGGAATTCAACAGAATCTCCCAGTCCTTCGGCATGCAGGAGGAACTCGTGAGACTGAAGGAGACGACAGACAACAGTCTGCCTCCCCTGAGCAGGCCAAGCTCACCCGATCTCTCCTTCGACTCATCTGTGCACACAAAGAAAGTGCAGGTCCACCCATCGGATCTCGCCAAGACGGCCCTCATCGCCAACAACTTGAGTCCCGCATAGGAACTCCCGCTCGTCGAATTCCTCCGTGAGCACTAGGAAATTTTCGCCTGGTGTCCTGCGGACATGCTAGGAGTTCCCAGGGAATTCGCCGAGCATGCACTCAACGTCAACCCCGACGCAAGGCCAGTCAAGCAAACAATTCGGTGATTGTTTGAGCCATGAGCGCAGGCAGTTGGAATGGAGATCAACAGATTCCTCGAGGCCAAGTTCATACGCGAGATCAAGGAAAGCACTTGGCTCGCCAACACGGTGCTAGTACCAAAAAAGGACACGGATATCCTGCGGATGTGCGTGGACTTCACCTCTCTGAACAAGCACTACCCAAAGGATCACTTCCCATTGCCACGGATCGACCAGATCATCGACTCCACCGCGGGATGCGAGCGCCTCTGCTTCCTCGATGCCTACTCAGGCTATAATCAAATTCAAATGAACGAGGTAGATCAAGAGAAAACAGCGTTTAAAACGCCCTTTGGTGTGTTCTGCTACAACACAATGCCCTTCGGGCTAAAGAACGCGGGAGCCACCTACCAGCGGTGCATGCAGGCTTGCCTCAAGGAACAACTGGGTCGCAACATCCAAGTCTATGTCAACGACATAGTAATCAAGACCAAGGAGGAAGCCTCTCTAATCAAAGATTTGCGCGAAACCTTCGCCAACCTTGACCGCTACCGGATCAAACTCAATCCGGACAAATGCGCCTTCGGCGTACCATCTGGGCAGCTACTCGGGTATCTCATCTCCACGAGGGGAATCGAGGCGAACCCGAAGAAGATAAAAGCCATACTGGCCATGGAGAAGCCAAAGAACATAAGGGGCGTCTAGCAACTGGCCGGACGAATCGCGGCCCTCAGTCGATTTATCAGTCGGATGGGTGAAAAGGCACTGCCCTTCTACCAGCTCCTCCGCAAAGTTGAAAAATTCGAGTGGACCAACGAAGCACAAGAAGCATTCGAAGATCTCAAGCGCCTGCTATCCACTTCGCCAGTGCTGGTGACTCCACGAGAAAGGGAGCCACTATTGCTGTACATCTCCGCCACCAACCAGGTGGTGAGCACAGTGCTCGTTGTCGAGCGAGCTGAGGAAAACAAGGTCCACGGCGTACAACGCCCAGTATAGTACCTCAGCGAGGTCCTCACGCCAACAAAACAGCGGTACCCGCACTACCAGAAGCTGGCGTACGACGTCTTTAAAACCGCCCAGCGACTGCGCCACTACTTCCAGGAACACCCAATCGTGGTGGTCAACGACGCCCCGTTGGGACATATCCTAAATAACCCCGACGCCATGGGGCGAGTCGCGCTTTGGGGAATAGAGCTGTCTCCATGAGACATCACATACGAAAAGTGTGACGCAATCAAGTCGCAAGTTCTCCCTGACTTCCTCGTGCACTGGATGGAGAATCAACTCCCGGACAAGGCAGATATGTCCTACCTTTGGACAATGCACTTCGATGGGTCCAAGCGGAAAGATGGAGCAGGCGCAGGTGTCATACTGACATCACCTCAAGGGGACAAACTGAAGTATATCCTGCGAATGCAGTTCACAGCCTCAAACAACGAGGCTGAATACGAGGCCCTGTTGCACGGGATGAGGATGGCAAAAGCCTGCGGCGCCAAGAGGCTCATCATATATGGTGACTCCAAGTTGGTCGCAACCAAACAATGCATGAGTGCGACGCACTGAACGACAACATGAAGAGGTGGACACACTCGCCAACATAGGCTCTACCTGCGCCCCCATACCACCTGGGGTATTTCTCGAGCGCATCTGTGAATGCTCCTTCAAGCCAAAGGCCGTAGAGAAGAAAACAAGCGCAACAACGGACTCGGGGGCTACGCCACCCAATGAGCCAATGGCACTCAATGACTTGGAGCTGGACACTGGACTCGAGGGACCAATGAGCGTCATGATGATTGAACAATCCTGGACGCAGCCGTACATCACGTACCTCCTCAGCAAGAGGTTACCAGACGATCCGACAGATGCACGGCACATCGCGCGGTGATCCAAGGCATTCGCTGTTAACAACGGCGAACTGTATAAACGCAGCATCACAGGAGTACTCCAACGATGCGTCTCCATGGCCAATGGAAAAGCAGTTCTCCTCGACATCCATGAAGGGACCTGCGGGCACCACGCCGGCAGTTGCGCCCTCGTTGCCAAAGCTCTACGAGCTAGATTCTACTGGCCTACGACCATGCGCGACACCAAGGACATAGTCCAAAAATGCAATGCTTGCCAGCGATTCACTGACAAGCCACACGCACCAGGCGCAGAGCTACGACCAATCCCATTGGCCTAGCCCTTCGCGCAATGGGTGCTCGACATGGTCGGCAAACTTCCAAGGTCCGCACGAGGAGGCTACGTCTACCTCTTGGTTGCAGTCGAAAAATTCACCAAGTGGATCGAGGCCATGCCAGTTACCAACCAATCAGGGCACAACGCAGTCAAGTTCTTCGAGTCCATCGTCTACCGCTTCGGAGTGCCCCACAGCATCATCACCAACAATGGGATGAACTTCACATCCAAGGAGTTCCAAGAATTCTGCGAGAACCTGGGGATCAACATCAGCTACGCCTCACTAGCGCATCCATAGACCAACAGTCAGGTGGAAAAGAAAATGGGCTTGTTTGCAGCGGCATCAAGAAGCGACTCCTCCGACCACTCGACGAGGCCGCGGGTTGCTGGCCGGATGAACTATAATCCGTACTCTAGAGCCTACGTACAACTCTAAACAGCGCCACGGGCTACACGCCATTCTTTATGGTGCACGGAGCAGAGGCAGTGCTACCTGCCGAAGTACGGTACAAGGCGCCACGCGTGGTCGTTTACAGCGAACAAGAGTCATCTCTTGCACTCAAAGACTCCGTCGACCTCCTTGACGAAGCAAGGGAAAGCGCCGTGGAAAGATCAACGATCTACCAATAGAACCAGCGCAACTACCACAGTAGGAGGCTTCGCCCCAGATCTTTCATCGAAGGCGACCTGGTCCTGCGACTAAAGCAGCAGGGGCATCTCAAGCTCGAGTCCCCCTAGGAAGGACCGTACATGATTACAGAAGTAACCCTAGGTGGTGCCTATCGCCTTCAAGATTTTGAGACAGGAGTCGCATACTCCAACCCCTGGAACGTCGCACAACTGCGACGCTTCTACCCCTAGTCGTTTTTACTTTTACATTGCAAATAAGGCTACTCAGCCACACATTGTACCTCGCACTGTTCTTCGAATAAATAAAAGCTAAGTGCCCCAAAACTCTGTGTTGTCCTTTACTTTTTCGATTTATCTACTCGGGGGCTGTGCCACCCTATACACATCTGTTCTTCGAACCAAAACGCGATATCCTGAGTAGTTGGTACATCAATCGAAACCCTTAAACACAACCTCAACCCACCTGCAACGCACCTGACAGGTTGACAAGGGACTAAGATAAAGTATAGCCAGGCTAACGAAAAGGACTCGCATAGTGCAACGCACTTCATGCTAACAAAGCTCTTTATGCACATTCGACAATAAATTATTTACAAGACCTATACGAACTTTACAACACAAGTACACTTATGTGCAGGATACAAACTAGGCTACTACTTCAGCAGGAGAACGTTGGTTTGTTCCTCAAAGAAGTCGACGAACTCTTCTACTGGGCGATCCACCGCCTGGTAGTGCGGCACCATATTCCGGGCAGAACCTACTGGCGGTGCAGGCAGCCCAGATGCAATTGCCACAACATCTATGTCAGGCCTGTGCAGTCGCATCATTGACAGAGCAGCCTTGGCACCAGCCACCAACTGTTGCCTCACGCACTCACAAACCGCGGTCAGATCTTGAAACTTGGCAAGGAGGGCCAACAAGCTTGATGGAGTATCATCCAGTGGGAACATCGCCCGATAAATGTTCTTCAAGCATGACTACGACTTCTTCAGAAAGAGCAGCACTCGCGACGCACGATCCTGCAGGGTCGCCAGCGCAGTCACACGATCATGATCTACCCAGAAGTATCCACTCTCTTGAAGTTGCTCCAGGGTAAGATCATGCATGCGAATGGCAATTCTATCCTTTTCCTCCTGCGGATGACGCGTGCTGACAACTACACGAAGCAGGAACAGCAGCATGAGTACAACATACTACAACAAGTGACTATAGGAAAAGATGAGAACAAGCAAACTAACATTTGAATTGGTCGCCCAACTGCGTCACCTCGCCAAGCAGATACTGGTCTCGGGCGGCGGCTTTCTCCACCTTCGACTTCCACACATCCGCGTTTCCGCGGAGCACAGGCAACTCACGCTCCAGCTGCTTCACGCGGTCACGCAGTCACGAAAGTAACGACAGCTCATCTACCCTAGAGCGCGATGGTGTCATGGTATCATCAAGAATCGGTGAGTCCTGAGTTTCCCTCAAAGGATCACTTGATGTACCCTACCACAAGTCAAGATAGAAGCAAATAAGACGACCAAATCAACACAAAGACAAAAGGATCAGATGCATTCAAGACTAGCAAAAGTATCACCAGATACACTTGCCAGCAGGCATGTTCTTAAAACCAAAGGACATAAACTAATTAACTATTACAAAGCTAACTAAGGAGCAAATGGCTTATTCGACTTCGACGCCTTCGGGGGCTTCATCAAGTCCGTGGTAGTGTTAGACGCCACTGACTTTCCGCCGGCCCCTGATGTCGAAGCTTTCGCTGCCTTCTTGGCACGTTGGAGCTCCTCAGAGTACTTCACAACTGTATTTATCAAATGATGTCCATATTTGCCACAGGCAGTCGCAAAGGGAGCAAAGACTACCTGCTGGCCATCCGCGCTAACAGGCATCGCCTTCAACACCGCGGCAGGATCGATCTCGACTCCGTGGGCCTGCACCATGGCAAGCGACATGGACGTGCCGGTCGCGTGGAGTGAGTTCTTGAAGCTGGAAGGCACACCTCCAATGAGTGACTCCACCAGCTCATCAATATTCTCGTCTAGCTCCGCCTTGGGCATCAGCTCCTCCCGAAGGTAACTAAGTACGCTTTTGGCCTTAGAGAGTGTGTCCGGGACGACGGTGCTGTGGTCTTCGACTGCTGACAGTGCACCCACCAGAGCGTCATCACCACGAAGGGCCTCCGGGTCGAAGCTCAAATCGCCAGCATCTATACCAAAATCCACACATGGACAAAAAACACCAGCGCCATCGGCAAAAACATTCGAAGCAGAGAATGATAACAATATACACAAGCAAAGTACCTGAGAGGGCCTTGGCAATTGAGAACAGTTGTTCTTCGAACAACTTCTCCCTGGCCGCGAAGGAGGCACGCATATCCTCTTCATGCTTCCGCGCCTCGTGACGCGCTGGGATTGCCTCGTCGCGACCCTTCATAGCCGCGGAAAGTGTCTTCTCCAAGGTGGCGGTGTCACGCAATAGGGCATTATGTTCAGCTCCACGACGAACAAAAGTTGACTATCAGTCGACTATATCAAAAGGAGAAGACGAAGAAGAAGAAGTGTAGAATGCTCACTCTCAACCACGCGATGACGCGTCTCCAGCATCGCATGCTGGCGGCCCATCACAAGCACTTGCTCTGTCAACTGCGTGGCTTCCTTCACAAGGAGCTATCGCACAACAAGGAGTCAGCAGAGGCAATAGATAATATGGACTACAATACTAAAAAGGTGAAAAATTACACTTACATGGTCCTCCAATGACTCCGAGGATATCTGCTGAACCGTCATCCAGGCAACCATTCGATGCTCCCCTGCATGAGGAGAACTGGAAGAGTTGTGCCCGGAGTGGGCCACCAATGGAGGGGAAGGAGCGCGCTCCACCTCTTTCTTGGCCCTTGAGGTCGTGACTCCTGATTCCTTCAAAAATTGGACGTCGCCAGAAGATGACGACGCCTCTTGACTGCAAGAAAAAACCCACATTGAGAAAGGGCGAACTACGAGACAAGCCAACGAGGACAAAACAGAGAAGAACAAGTGAACTAGAAAACTTACCAGTCAAACTTGTCAAAGTCAAAAGTGGCCTCCCCAGACTCCGACGAGGACTCCTTGGGCAATTGCATCTTCTTGCGAGAAGATGGTGCCACGGTGCTCACAGGAATAGCAGGTTTCGGCGATTCCGCACCAACACCTAGCCCTTCTGGAGTCGAAGGAGATGACACGTCAGAATCCTTGCTGCGCGAACGCTTGCGAGTATCCGGACTATCGGACTCGGGGGCTTCCTCCTCCACATCAGAAGGGACAGTCGACTCAGACTCATCCTCTTCCAAGGCTTCGCGAGGAATAATCCCCTCAGGGAGAGGGGCATACAAGGCGACACCGCCCAATCCTGCATGCAAACAACAAAATTCAGCAAAAAGCAAGTAAGCAACATAAAAGCAATCGACAAATTCAGCTACTGGGTAGCACAACTATACCCCAGGAGGAGGGTTCGCAGCATCAAATGGAGGAACAACTGGCTCGCTAGGAAGTACATCGTTGATGGTGTACTTAGTGACCATTCGAACCCTCTTGTCCACCTCACTCGCGAAGATGCCATCAGCAGACACGCGAGTGGCATCATCAGCGCCAGCCCACTGAAACATGGGATGGACTCTGGCCTGCAGGGGCTGAACGCGATGGCGCAGCCAAGTTCGAATGAGGGCGCAACCTCCCTCCTCTTTGCCTATGCGACTCTCGAGGTCGTAGACGCGCCTGTACAATGCATTTGTCTCCGTGGACTTGCCAGGCATGACTACGTTCTTCCAGGAGCGCATCCTCCTGCATGGTGTCGCGGGATCAAAGGGCGCGAGTCCGAAGTGCTCACCGTTCGCCTTCTCATCGCGGATGTAGAACCATTTGTGCCACCATCCTTGGACGGACGCCATGAGCTTGATGTCGAAGTAGGTGGCGGACATGAAAAGAACAGACATGCAGTGACACTGGTAGATCCTTATGTGGTTCATGAAAAGAACAGACATGTAGTGACACCGGGTGTGGTTCATGAAAAGAATAGACATGCAATGACACTACGTGTGGTTCATAAAAAGAACAGACATGCAATGGCACTGGTGGATCCTTATGTGTGGTTCATGAAAAGAATAGTAATCCAATGAAAATGGTGGATCCTTATGTGGTTTCTGTAGAAGAACACACATGCAATGACACTGGGTGTGGTTCGTGAAAAGAACAGACATGCAATGACACTGGTGTATCCTTATGTGGTTTGTTTAGAGGAACAGACATGCAATGACACCGGTGGATCCACGTGTGGTTCATGAGAATAACACACATCCAATGACACTAGGTGGATCCTTATGTGGTTCATGAAAAGAACTGACATGCAGTGACACTGGGTCTGGTTCATGAAAAGAACAGACATGCAATGACATCGCTGGATCCATGTGTGGTTTATGGAAGTAACAGACATGCAATGACTCTAGCTATGGTTAATGAAAAGAACACGCATGCACTGACACTGGGTGTGGTTCATGAAAAGAACAGACATGCAATGACACTAGTGGATCCTTATGTGGTTTTATTAGAGGAACAGACATGCAATGACACCGGTGGATCCACGTGTGGTTCATGAGAAGAACACACATCCAATGACACTGGTAGATACTTATGTGGTTCATGAAAAGAACAAACATGCAGTGACACATGGTGTGGTTCATGAAACAAATAGACATGCAATGACACTAGGTGTGGTTCATGAAAAGAATAGACATGCAATGACACTGGTGGATCCTTATCTGGTTCATGAAAAGAACATACATGCAATCAAACTGGTGGATCCTTATGTGTGGTTCATGAAAAGAATAGACATGCAATGACAATGGTGGATCCTTATATGGTTTCTTTAGAAGAACACACATGCAATGCCACTGGGTGTGGTTCGTGAAAAGAACAGACATGCAATGACACTCGTGGATCCTTATGTGGTTTGTTTAGAGGAACAGACATGCTATGGCACCGGTGGGTCCACGTGTGGTTCATGAGAAGAACACACATCCAATGACACTGGGTGGATCCTGATGTGGTTCATGAAAAGAGTATACATGCAATGACACTAGGTGTGGTTCATGAAAAGAACAGACATGCAATGACATCGCTGGATCCATGTGTGGTTTATGGAAGTAACAGACATGCAATGACTCTAGCCGTGGTTAATGAAAAGAACACGCATGCATTGACACTGGGTGTAGTTCAAGAAAATAACAGACATGCAATGACACTGGTGGATGCTTATGTTGTTTGTTTAGAGCAACATACATGCAATGACACCGAGGGATCCACGTGTGGTTCATGAGAAGAACACACATCCAATGACACTGGTGGATCCTTATATAGTTTGTTTAGAGGAACAGACATGCAATGACACCAGTGGATCCACGTGTGGTTCATGAAAAGAACAGGCATGCAATGACACTGGTGGATCCTTATGTGGATTGTTTAGAGGAACATACACGCACTAACACCGATGGATCCATGTGTGGTTCATGAGAAGAACACACATCCAATGACACTGGTGTATCCTTATGTGGTTTGTTTAGAGGAACAGACATGCAATGACACCGGTGGATCCACGTGTGGTTCATGAGAATAACACACATCCAATGACACTAGGTGGATCCTTATGTGGTTCATGAAAAGAACTGACATGCAGTGACACTGGGTCTGGTTCATGAAAAGAACAGACATGCAATGACATCGCTGGATCCATGTGTGGTTTATGGAAGTAACAGACATGTAATGACTCTAGCTATGGTTAATGAAAAGAACACGCATGCACTGACACTGGGTGTGGTTCATGAAAAGAACAGACATGCAATGACACTAGTGGATCCTTATGTGGTTTTATTAGAGGAACAGACATGCAATGACACCGGTGGATCCACGTGTGGTTCATGAGAAGAACACACATCCAATGACACTGGTAGATACTTATGTGGTTCATGAAAAGAACAAACATGCAGTGACACATGGTGTGGTTCATGAAACAAATAGACATGCAATGACACTAGGTGTGGTTCATGAAAAGAATAGACATGCAATGACACTGGTGGATCCTTATCTGGTTCATGAAAAGAACATACATGCAATCAAACTGGTGGATCCTTATGTGTGGTTCATGAAAAGAATAGACATGCAATGACAATGGTGGATCCTTATATGGTTTCTTTAGAAGAACACACATGCAATGCCACTGGGTGTGGTTCGTGAAAAGAACAGACATGCAATGACACTCGTGGATCCTTATGTGGTTTGTTTAGAGGAACAGACATGCTATGGCACCGGTGGGTCCACGTGTGGTTCATGAGAAGAACACACATCCAATGACACTGGGTGGATCCTGATGTGGTTCATGAAAAGAGTATACATGCAATGACACTAGGTGTGGTTCATGAAAAGAACAGACATGCAATGACATCGCTGGATCCATGTGTGGTTTATGGAAGTAACAGACATGCAATGACTCTAGCCGTGGTTAATGAAAAGAACACGCATGCATTGACACTGGGTGTAGTTCAAGAAAATAACAGACATGCAATGACACTGGTGGATGCTTATGTTGTTTGTTTAGAGCAACATACATGCAATGACACCGAGGGATCCACGTGTGGTTCATGAGAAGAACACACATCCAATGACACTGGTGGATCCTTATATAGTTTGTTTAGAGGAACAGACATGCAATGACACCAGTGGATCCACGTGTGGTTCATGAAAAGAACAGGCATGCAATGACACTGGTGGATCCTTATGTGGATTGTTTAGAGGAACATACACGCACTAACACCGATGGATCCATGTGTGGTTCATGAGAAGAACACACATCCAATGACACTGGTGGATCCTTATGTGGTTTGTTTAGAGGAACATACATGCAATGACATCGGTGGATCCACGTGTGGTTCATGAGAAGAACACACATCCAATGACACTGGTGGATCCTTATGTGGTTTGTTTAGAGGAACATAAATGCAATGACACTGGTGGATCCTTATGTGGTCTGTCTAGAGGAACACACATGCAATGACACCGGGTGTGGTTCATGAAAAGAACAGACATGCAATGACTTATGTGGTTTGCTTAGAAGAACACACATGCAATGACACTGGGTGTGGTTCATGAAAAGAACAGACAGGCAATGACACTGGTGGGTCCTTATGTGGTTTGTTTAGAAGAACACACATGCAATGACACTGGGTGTGGTTCATGAAAAGAACAGAAACGCAATGACACTTGTCGATCCTTATGTGGTTTGTTTAGAATAACAGACATGCAATGACACTGGTGGATCCACGTGTGGTTCATGAGAAGAAAACACATCCAATGACACTGGTAGATCCTTATATGGTTCATGAAAAAAATAGACATGCAGTGACACTAGGTGTGGTTCATGAAAAGAATAGACATGCATTGACACTGGGTGTGGTTCATGAAAAGAACAGACATGCAATTACACTGTTGGATCCTTATGTGGTTCATGAAAAGAACAGACATGCAAGGACACTGGTGGATCCTTATGTGGTTCATGAAAAGAACATGCATGCAATGACACTATTGGATCCTTATGTGGTTTGTTTAGAAGAACACACATGCAATGACACTGGGTGTGATTCATGAAAAGAACAGACATGCAATGACACTGGTGGATCCTTATGTGGTTTGTTTAGAGGAACATACATGCAATGACACTGGTGGATCCATGTGTGGTTCATGAGAAGAACACAAATCCAATGACACTGGTAGATCCTTATGTGGTTCACGAAAAGAACTGACAAGTAGTGACACTAGGTGTGGTTCATGAAAAGAACAGACATGCACTGACACTGGGTCTGGTTCATGAAAGGAACAGACATGCAATGACACTGGTGGATCCTTATGTTGTTTGTTTAGAAGAATACACATGCAATGACACTGGGTGTGGTTCATAAAAAGAACAGACATGCAATGACACTGGTGGATCTTTATGTGGTTTGTTTAGAGGAACAGACATGCAATGACACCGGTGGATCCATGTGTGGTTCATGAGAAGAAGACACATCCAATGACACTGGTAGATCCTTATGTGGTTCATGAAAAGAACAGACATGCAGTGACACCGGGTGTGGTTCATGAAAAGAATAGACATGCAATGACACTGCGTGTGGTTCATAAAAAGAACAGACATGCAATGACACTGGTGGATCCTTATGTGTGGTTCATGAAAAGAATAGTAATGCAATGACAATGGTGGATCCTTATGTGGTTTCTGTAGAAGAACACACATGCAATGACACTGGGTGTGGTTCGTGAAAAGAACAGACATGCAATGACACTGGTGGAACCTTATGTGGTTTGTTTAGAAGAACAGACTTGCAATGACACCGGTGGATCCACGTGTGGTTCATGAGAAGAACAGACATGCAATGACACTGGTGGATCTTTATGTGGTTTGTTTAGAGGAACTGACATGCAATGACACCGGTGGATCCATGTGTGGTTCATGAGAAGAACACACATCCAATGACAATGGTAGATCCTTATGTGGTTCATGAAAAGAACAGACATGCAGTGACACCGGGTGTGGTTCATGAAAAGAATAGACATGCAATGACACTGCGTCTGGTTCATAAAAAGAACAGACATGCAATGATACTGGTGGATCCTTATGTGTGGTTCATGAAAAGAATAGTAATGCAATGACAATGGTGGATCCTTATGTGGTTTCTGTACAAGAACACACATGAAATGACACTGGGTGTGGTTCGTGAAAAGAACAGACATGCAATGACACTGGTGGATCCTTATGTGGTTTGTTTAGAGGAACAGACATGCAATGACACCGGTGGATCCACGTGTGGTTCATGAGAAGAACACACATCCAATGACACTAGGTGGATCGTTATGTGGTTCATGAAAAGAACTGACATGCAGTGACACTGGGTGTGGTTCATGAAAAGAACAGACATGCAATTACATCGCTGGATCCATGTGTGGTTTATGGAAGTAACAGACATGCAACGACTCTAGCTATGGTTAATGAAAAGAACACGCATGCACTGACACTGGGTGTGGTTCATGAAAAGAACAGACATGCAATGACACTAGTGGATCCTTATGTGGTTTGTTTAGAGGAACAGACATGCAATGACACTGGTGGATCCACGTTTGGTTCATGAGAAGAACTCACATCCAATGACACTGGTAGATCCTTATGTGGTTCATGAAAAGGACAAACATGCAGTGACACCTAGTGTGCTTCATGAAACGAATAGACATGCAATGACACTGGGTGTGGTTCATGAAAAGAATAGACATGCAATGACACTGGGTGTGGTTCATGAAAAGAATAGACATGCAATGACCCTGGTGGATCCTTATCTGGTTCATGAAAAGAACATACATGCAATGACACTGGTGGATCCTTATGTGTGGTTCATGAAAAGAATAGACATGCAATGACAATGGTGGATCCTTATATGGTTTCTTTAGAAGAACACACATGCAATGACACTGGGTGTGGTTCGTGAAAAGAACAGACATGCAATGACACTGGTGGATCCTTATGTGGTTTGTTTAGAGGAACAGACATGCAATGACACCAGTGGGTCCACGTGTGGTTCATGAGAAGAACATACATCCCATGACACTGGGTGGATCTTATGTGGTTC
The DNA here is from genome assembly GCA_910589775.1 of Avena eriantha. Classification (NCBI taxonomy): domain Eukaryota; kingdom Viridiplantae; phylum Streptophyta; class Magnoliopsida; order Poales; family Poaceae; genus Avena; species Avena eriantha. Next base: position 26,844 of record CAJUXJ010000819.1, read on the forward strand.
ATGAAAAGAACTGACATGCAGTGACACTGGGTGTGGTTCATGAAAAGAACAGACATGCAATGACATCGCTGGATCCATGTGTGGTTTATGGAAGTAACAGACATGCAATGACTCTAGCTGTGGTTAATGAAAAGAACACGCATGCACTGACACTGGGTGTGTTTCAAGAAAAGAACAGACATGCAATGACACTGGTGGATCCTTATGTTGTTTGTTTAGAGCAATAGACATGCAATGACACCGGTGGATCCACGTGTGGTTCATGAGAAGAACACACATCCAATGACACTGGTGGATCCTTATGTGGTTCATGAAAAGAGTATACATGCAATGACACTGGGTGTGGTTCATGAAAAGAACAGAGATGCAATGACATCGCTGGATCCATGTGTGGTTTATGGAAGTAACAGACATGCAATGACTCTAGCTGTGCTTAATGAAAAACCACGCATGCAATAACACTGGGTGTGGTTCATGAAAAGAACAGACATGCAATGACACTGGTGGATCCTTATATGGTTTTTTTAGAGGAACATACATGCAATGACACCAGTGGATCCAGGTGTGGTTCATGAAAAGAACAGACATGCAATGACACTGGTGGATCCTTATGCGGATTGTTTAGAGGAACATACACGCAATGACACTGATGGATCCATGTGTGGTTCATGAGAAGAACACACATCCAATGACACTGGTGGATCCTTATGTGGTTTGTTTAGAGGAACAGACATGCAATGATACCGGTGGATCCTTATGTGGTCTGTCTAGAGGAACACATGTAATGACACCGAGTGTGGTTCTTGAAAAGAATAGACATGCAATGACTTATGTGGTTTGTTTAGAAGCACACACATGCAATGACACTGGGTGTGGTTCATGAAAAGAACAGACAGACAATGACACTGGTGGATCCTTATGTGGTTTGTTTAGAAGAACACACATGCAATAACACTGGGTGTGGTTCATGAAAACAACAGACACGCAATGACACTGGTGGATCATTATGTGGTTTGTTTAGATGAAAAGACATGCAATGACACCGGTGGATCCACATGTGGTTCATGAGATGAACACACATCCAATAACACTGGTAGATCCTTATGTGGTTTGTTTAGAGGAACAGACATGCAATGACACCAGTGGATCCACGTGTGGTTCATGAAAAGAACAGGCATGCAATGACACTGGTGGATCCTTATGTGGATTGTTTAGAGGAACATACACGGACTAACACCGATGGATCCATGTGTGGTTCATGAGAAGAACACACATCCAATGACACTGGTGGATCCTTATGTGGTTTGTTTAGAGGAACATACATGCAATGACACTGGTGGGTCCATGTGTGGTTCATGAGAAGAACACACATCCAATGACACTAGGTGTGGTTCATGAAAATAACAGACATGCACTGACACTCGGTGTGGTTCATGAAAAGAACAGACAGGTAATGACACTGGTGGATCCTTATGTGGTTCATGAAAAGAACAGACATGCAATGACACTGGTGGATCCTTATGTGGTTCATGAAAAGAACAGACATGCAATGACACCGGTGGATCCTTACGTGGTCTGTCTAGAGGAACACACATGTAATGACATCAGGTGTGGTTTAGGATTAGAACACACATGCAATGAATTATGTGGTTTGTTTAGAAGAACACAGATCCAATGACACTGGTGAATCCTTATGTGGTTTGTCTAGAGGAATAGACATGCAATCACACAGGTGGATCCATGTGTGGTTTATGAGAAGAACACACATCCAATGAACTCTAGTGGATCTATCTTGGCATAATTTGATGTATTCCATGATGTATTTCATTGTACAAGACACTTTCCATTTTTATACTACTCAGTTTTGCCCTTGGTTTTATGTGGTACTACTTAGTTTTGCCCCCCTCTCTATCTTTCGTAGAAGCCCAAACCTATGCTCACCTTGTCTGCTACTCCCTGGTTGGTTGTCATAGTTGTCACGCGGATCGTGTGCACCAACCGTTGATTCTCTGCGATCCAACGATGATCGTTGCACACGTCATGCCCTTCACAGTACAGCGTGAGACAGCACGGACGTCTCCCTCTGGGAGACTTCTACAGGAAGGAACACGATGTCGTCCATGGAAAAAGTCGTCGAGCGGTCATGTCAAGTTTAATCAAGTCTGAAAAGCCTACTACTGCTACTACAAATCATGCACAGGGCAACAGGGTCATCGAGTGCACGGTTGTCGACGGGACACTGCAATTTATTGCCACTTGATTTTAATCAGACATATCCCATGTTTACGCAGCGCTCTCCATCTCACTTCCATCTGGGACCTACCGCTAGTAACTTCCATGAGTTAAGGGCCCCCCTCGAGTAGATCTAACATTGCTAGAAATTGGTTCCGTGCCACTTGCATGCAGTGGAATCGAGGTCTGCCATGAGCGTGTTTTCAATGCAGCTCTAAAGTGGAGATCGTGGCTATTTCAAAAAAAAGGGAACCCAAAAAAGGTGGAGATCGTGGTAGCCCCCCACCCACCACACGTGTCCACTCGAGGACTACGAACGGTCCGTTGTTTATAACACCCCTCGACCTTATTCTTCCATGTGCTCGTGTCATTTCCCCCCATCTGTCTAGTCCCAAGACCCCAATATAGACCTATCGCGCGCGCCGAAGCTCCCTCGCTTGCACTACATCCTTCCCTTGGTGCGCCATGAAGCGTACGCATGGAGACGAGCTAGAGGTGAAGCCAGTTGAAGGCGCAGCAGCAGATGGCTCAGTCGTTGCCAAGCAGGCGGAGGCGTCTTCTCCGGGCACGAACGCAGCTCGTCGCCACGCCGTCGAGGGTGCGAGCTCACCCGTCCAACTAGTAGCCGTCGCCGCCGAGCAGCAGGTGGTAGTCATCGCCGCCGAGTAGCAGGTAGTAGCCGTCGCTGCTGAGCAGCAGGTAGTAGCCGTCGCCGCCATGCAGCTTGTGGCCGACAACGTCGTGGTGCCAGTGGCAGATCTGGATGGGGGGTAGACGGCATGTGGAGGCAATCCGGTGATGTACACCGACGACCCCGTCGCCGTTCAAGAAACCTTCGACGCAATCATGGAGAATGATGAGTTCGAGGAGGAGGTCCCTGATGAGGAGTCCGAGGTACTACATTACTAGCTTCTCTAGTCGTAGCCGAAGTTTTCACTGTTCATACATAGGATTTGCTCAATCGTGAACAGCTTATTTTGCTCTTGAAGTAGGGTAGTATATATATGATTCAATCGGTTGATTGATGCATCTACCATCTAGTCACAACACCCCAATCCGTCTATTCACAAAACCCCAATCTGCTCATCTGCCATCTAGTTGAGTTATCTAGTTGAGTGTTGATTTCGATACACAGCAGGCCTATAACATTACATTTCTATTCCTCACTGAGCCCAATAATTCAATTTTTCCCCAAAATAGTGCAAGGGCATCCGATGGTGTAGTTTTCTTAGGGATGGTTAGTGAACCTGAGGTAGCAATGCACATAAACAATATAGGTTGTGCTGTTGGTATTTTCGTTCTCCGACACCATCGCTGAAAAAAATGAGGCCCTAATTTTTCTCTCATATGGAACAAAAATATATAATCTTTGTATTGTTTCTGATCTATGAATGCGTTGTATGATGCATTTGTATATCCCTGGATATTGTTTTGTACGATTACAGTTCAATTACTTATTGTGGCCAATGATTCAAATTTGCCCCAAAGAGAGGCAGACACATTGGTGTCAATTTTTTTCAGGGCTGAGTGAGCGAACCTGGGGCCAGGTACCAGATCAATATAAGCTGTGCAATTGTTACTTGGTGCACTTACGCCATCTCTGTAGAAACTTATGAGGCTGCAATCTTTATTCTACATTCATAGAACTATGATATTTGAATTATCTATTCCATGCATTCATAGTGTATAAGAATTATATTTTAGTTTTTCACCGAGGCTGATGATTGAAATTTGCCCCAAAAGAGTTCAAGGGGAGACACGTATGATGGTGTCGTGTTTTAAGGATGGGTTGGTGAACCTGAGGCAGCAATGCACACACACAATATAGGTTGTGCTGTTGGTACTTTGGTTCTCTAACTCCATCTTTGAAACAAATTACGAGGCCCTTGATTTATTCTCATATGGAACTACATATATAATCCTTGAATTGTTTCTGATCTTTTAATGATTGGTATGATGCATATGTATATGAATGGTTTTGATCAGAAGCATTTTTAACATATACCTAAAGATTAATTGTTTGGTTTTTTTATTTATAATTACAATATTTAGGCTTGTTTTTGTACCTGACTATGTATATCCCTGAGTATTGTTTTGTACGGTTACATCTCAAATTCTTATTGTGCCAAATGATTCAAATTTGCCCCAAAGAGAGGCAGACACGTTGGTGTCAGATTTTTTCAGGGACGAGTGAGCGAACATGGGACCATGTACAAGAACAATATAAGCTGTGCAATTGTTACTTGGTTTTCTCACACCATCCCTGAATAAACTTATGAGGCCGCAATCTTTATTCTACATTCATAAAACTATGATATTCGAAGTATATATTCCATGCATTCATAGTGTATAAGAATTACATTTTAGTTTTTCACCGAGACCGATGATTGAAATTTGCCCCAAAAGAGTTCAAGGGGAGACACGTATGATGGTGTCGTGTTTTAGGGATGGGTTGGTGAACCTGAGGGAGCAATGCACACAAACAATATAGGTTGTATTGTTGCTAATTTGGTTCTCCAACTCCATCTCTGAAACAAATTATGAGGCCCTTGATTTATTCTCATATGGAACTACATATACGATCCTTGAATTGTTTTTGATCTTTTAATCATTGGTATGATGCATATGTATATGAATGGTTTTGATCATAAGTATTTTTAACATGCACCTAAATATTAATTGTTTGGTTTTTTATTTATAATTACAATATTTAGGCTTGTTTTTGTACCTGACTATGTATATCCCTGAATAATGTTTTGTACGATTACATTTCAATTTATTATTGTGGCCAATGATTCAAATTTGCCCCAGAAGACAGGCAGACACATTGGTGTCAGATTTTTACAGGGACGAGTTAGTGAACCTAGGGCAATGTACAAGAACAATATAGGTTGTGCAATTTTTACTTGGCTCACTTACGCCGTCCTTGTAGAAACTTATGAGGCCTAAATCTTTATTCTACATTCATAGAACTATGATATTTGAATTACCTATTCCATGCGTTCAGTGTATAAGAAATACATTTTACTTTGTCACCGAGGCCGATGATTGAAATTTGCCCCAAAAGAGTTCAAGGGGAGACACATATGATGGTGTCGTGTTTTAGGGATGGGTTGGTGAACCTGAGAAGCAATGCACACAAACAATATAGGTTGTGCTGTTGGTACTTTGGTTCGCCAACTCCATCTCTGAAACAAATTATGATGCCCTAGATTAATTCTCATATGGAACTACATATATGATCCTTGAATTGTTTTTGATCTTTTAATTATTGGTATGATGCATATGTATATGAATGGTTTTGATCATAAGTATTTTTAACATGGACCTGAAGATTAATTGTTTGGTTTTTTATTTATAATTACATTATTTAGGCTTGTTTTTGTACCTGACTATGTATATCCCAGAATTATGTTTTGTACGATTACATTTCAATTTTTTATTATGGCCAATGATTCAAATTTGTCCCAAAAGAGAGGCAGACACATTGGTGTCAGATTTTTTCAGGGATGAGTTAGTGAACCTGGGGCGATGTACAACAACATTACAGGTTATGCAATAGTTACTTGGTTCGCTGACTCCATCCCTGAAGAAACTTATGAGGCCCCTAGATTTATCCTACATTCAATCTAATGCAATTATTTGTCATTGTGTTGAGAGAAATTATATATGAACCGATCAAACTATTGCTGAGATGCTTTATCTTTGATATCCACGGATATATTGTCTTATATATACATGTTGTCCATTCTTGAGTTGTAATATAATTCAATCATATGTATGAGTTCTAAGTTATGTTCTTAAAAATCAACAGGACGATAATCATGAAGCGGACGATAGAAAGGTATCTAGGGACACCAAGAGCCGCTACGTGCTGAGGCGGTTACGTTGTGGGCTAATCCGTTTCCACCGTAGGAGGAGACAGTTTTGCCCATTCTGTGGCAGAGCAATCAACGTGGACCTCAACAACATGATCCAGCACGCGGAGGGCGTTGGCAGAGGCGGAGGCAGGCATAAGCCGATTACCTTTGCGCGGCACGCAGCCTACGGAAAATTCCTCCGGGAGTATGTCAGGACTAGCGTGTATCTCATCGACTAGGTTGTCCCTGCCTCCTGCTGATAAACCCCTGCCCTGCTAGGCGTCTCCGTGTCCCGACCTCCTGCTTTTGCCCCTGCTTTTATTTTATTCTACTTAATTTTTACCTATGTGTGGCTGATATGTCCATTTTGCATCACTATTCTATGTCTCGAGGAGAGACCACAAAAAGATTTCGCCGCCTCTGCGGGGCGGAAAACACCAAGAGAGAAAGATCTCTCCGGCAGACAGATTTCTACCGTGGGAATTCCTTCCCGGAGAAGGGAGATCGTCGCCATCAACACCACCATCAAGCTGGACTTCATCGGGATCATCATCATCATCACCACCACCATCATCACCATCAACACCCTCATCACCATCTCCATATTGCTGTAACAATTGGTTGAATCTTGCATTAGTTAATAGGGGAAACTTTCCTGGTGTTGATTACTCTTTGTAGTTGATGCTATTGAGTGAACCATTGAATTATTGTTTATGTTCAGATTTTTATACATCATTATTCCATCTCTGATCATGATCCATATGATGTCTTGTGAGTAGTTCGTTTTGTTCTTCAGGACATGGGAGAAGTCTTGTTGTTAGTAGTGGATTTGTGCTGAGAAAGATTCAATAGTTTGATATTTAAGTTGTGATGTACTTCTTCTAGTGGTGTCATGTGAATGTCGACTACATGACACTTCACCTATATGGGCCTAGGGGAATGCATTGTGTATATGGATACTAATCGTAGGAGTTGCCGGAGTGACAGAAACCTAAAGCTCTCTTAGGAAACCATTGCACAAGGGACGTAAGGGTCTTAGAGTTTAAAGTTGTGGTTAGGTTTCTACCTTAATTACTTTCTTATACTTACGGATGTTTGCAAGGGGTATAATCACAAGTATGTATTAGTCTTGGATGGGGCGGTACATTAGCACAGGTTCACCCACACAACACTTAGCAAGCTAGAGAAGATTAATCAACTATATGAAGCGAAAGCACTTGACAGTCTTCCCATGTGTCCTCGAGAAAGTTTGGTCATCTTAAGTAATACAACCGGCTTGTCCTTTGCTGCATAAAGGATTGGTCCACTTGCTGCATTTATTCTTACTGTGTTTTATTTACTCGTACTTTGTTTACTTGCTTTATCGAAAACTCCTAAAAATCAGTTTGCTAAGTATTTACAGAGAATTCCTGATCCATACCACTAGCCAGCACCTTCTGCTCCTCGTTGGGTTCGACACTCTTACTTATCGAAAATACTTCGATACACCCCCTATACTCTTGGGCCATCAAGACTATTTTCTGGCGCCGTTGCCGGGGAGTGAAGCGCTATTGGAGAGTGGAACTGGTAAATGAAACTTCTACTGTGAGTATTGTTTACTTCTGTTAGTTGCTTTATTTTCGTTATGGATAATTCGCTGAGTTTCTTATTTGGTAATGCTACTACCACTTCTAAGGTAGTAGATAAGACACCACCTGCTGAGAATGACGTTTTCAAAATACCTACAAGAATTATTGATCGTGTTATGGATAACTATTATGTTGGGGATGGAACTATCCATCCCGGTGATCATTTGCTCTTTATACACGAATTATGCGGGTTGTTCAAGTGTGCATGTATTACTACAGATGAAGTTAAGAAGAAGTTATTCTCATTGTCACTGAAAGGAAGAGCTGAGGACTGGTATAAGCTGCTAAAGAATGGTCAAGCTCTGGAATGGGAGGAAATAGTGCCTCTCTTTTATTCAAAGTTTTATCCTCCTAGTGAGATTCATAAAGATCGAAATCAAATATACAACTTTTGGCCTCTTGATGGAGAGAGTACAGCTCAAGCTTGGGGAGATTGAATTTACTAATGCTCAAATGTCCCATTCATGATCTCCCCAACAATATTATTATCAATAACTTTTATGCAAGGCTCCCTCTACATGATAAAGATTTATTGGATGCTTCTTGTGCTGGATCATTCACTCGCATGGAAGAAGAAGCTAAATGGGATCTTCTGGACCGTATTCAAGATAATGCTAAAGCTTGGGAGCATGACAAAGGTAGAAAGTCAGGTATAAATTATGATGATGAATGCATTGAATCTTTTATGGGAATTAATGACTTTCAAAATATTAAAAATACTTATGGTCTAGACTCTCAAGCTATTGCTTCTTATTTTAAGGCTTTTGCTTCCTATGTTGAAGTGCCTACAAAGAAGTGGAATAAGTATCATGAACCTTATAAATATGTTGCTAAGAGTGTTCCTGCAACAAATACTGAAGTTTATACTGCTAATCATGTTTTACCTAAACCTTATATTGAGAAAATGCCTTTTCCAGTTAAGGTAAAGGAACATTCTATGATGGCTAGTATGGTAGATGAAAGTATGAATAAAGCCGTTGAACCTGATAAACAAATGGTTGATGAACCTATAGCAAATGTGAAAGACTTTGTTACTAAATAGAAAAAGAGGGCACACTATCCTTTGTAAGGATACCTCTAATATTGGTTCGCATAGTAGTGTTATGGGAGCTAGTATTCCTGTGTTTTCTGTTAGAATAAGTGATCATTGTTATGATGGTCCTTGTGATAGATATATTGTTAAGTTTACGCATGATACTGAAAGTTACTATGAGAGAGGAAAAATTGTTCTTATGTATTTCAATAATATCAAGTTTCCTCGTTTTATACTGAAAGCTTTTATGTTGCACTTCTTTTGCCTTCTTATGCAAGTAGCCTATGGTTTCAACAACTTGTTTGTTTACAAAATTCCCTTGCATAGGAAGTGGGTTAGACTTAAATGTGTGTGTTTTTGCTTCTTAACGCTCTCTTTCACTTCAATTCATATTCTTATGTGAGCATCTTCAAAATTATCATGCCCATCTTAATGGCTATAAAGAAAGAGCTTTTTGGGAGACAACCCAATTTATTTTTGCTTTAAGTTTGTTTTTGTTTCTTTGAGTCTTGGAAGTTATTACTTCGGTAATAACCGCTCCTTATCTGTTTTGTTTGGTATTTGTGTCAACATCAACCTCTAATGAGAGAGAAGTAATATTTGGGGAAGTTGCTGTCCCGAAACAGATTTTTGTGCTTCACTATAAAAATTCGTGAGAGATCTCTGTATGTCGGATTGAGCTGTAATGTTTTGTGCTTCTGCCCCAGGTTGTTATTTAACTTTCGTTAGTTTTGCACTTTTTGATTGGAGCAACATAAGATTTTCGAAAAAAATGATCTTTACCTGCTGGTCTGTTTTGACAGATTTTACCAATCTTGCATTTGCTTCTTTATTCGATTTCCTTCTTGAATTCTTTTTGGGTTTTCGGAAGGAGTTGCTATAGTGGCTTATGTTTTGATGGTTTTCAGTTGAAGTTGGAGTCAAAAGGTTTTATCACTTCACTTATGCTAATGTTGCTAATAAGAACTGTGTGAAGTTTTGTGTGAAAGAAATTTCTAGGAAGTGGAGATAATGGTGTAATAAGGAAGAGAAAGGTTTTATGACTCAAGCAATAAGTGTATGAAGATGAAGATATTGATGTTTTCAAGTGGTGACTCCAAAACAATCTACTAGATACCAAATTCAGAGACCCGCAGACTCTATTTTCAAATAGGCAAGAGTTCTGGTAAGAAAAGTTCCACGAAAATATTATTCAACTATATTCTTGCAGTTTTCAGTCAATAAGGAAAGCTACGAAGCGAAAAAGGGACCGAAATGGAGCCAGGGTGGCTCACACCACCCTGTGGCGCAGGCCCACCCCTGGCCGCACCACTAGGTGGTGAGTCCACCCCGGACTCCGCCTCCAACTCATTTTCTCCCAGTACCCTCCTTTTGATATGAATCTTCGTAATATATAATACCAGGATCCCCCGAGGTTCGTATATCGTGTTTTCGTCGTGTTTTTGTTTCAATCTGTTTCTGCCAGGACATACTCTTCGAAAGTTTAGAAGCACAATGGTGTCTGCCAAGGATAAAGGGAAGGAGCCTATGGAGGAAGACCTCCAAGACCCCGGGAAGGAGAAGGAGATGAAGAGTGAAGGTGAAGAGGAGGAAAAGCACACCGGCACTACTGTTGCAAGCATTGGAGTGGTGGAAAATCCAGCCATAGGAGGGAAGCCTGCTCATCACCGTTCAGATCCCTGGTCACTTCCTCCACACACCAAGAATCCCTTACATACCTTTATCCATAACCATGCAGGAAAAGATGACTCCGAGAGGGAAGAATGGAAAAAGAATCACAAGAGCTGGGATCCACAAACTGAAATGATTATGAGCCATATTGAGCACAACTCGGAGTTGATTCGTACTCTCACCTTCGAGATTGAGGATTTTGGGAAACTATTTAGAGAGCTCATCGAGAGGATACCACTACCACCAAAGGAGTAATTCATCATCAGGTTTGGCATCCCCTTGGTTTGTTCCAAGCTTGGGGGAGTGCCGCGGTATCATATCACTATCTTCTATCGTTTTACCTTATTAGTAGAGTCATATCATGAATAGAGGAGTTATTATGTAGTATGGTTTGCATTATGGAAGTGTCCCCTCTCTCGTTAGATATGTATCCCTTGGTGTGGGTTTCCGTTATGGAATATTAATGAGAAGTTCTATCATTCACTCTTTTGCATAGCTTATATTGGTTTTCAATTCGTCGTTTTATGATTGATCTTGTTGTTAGTATTGGTATCACTTTAGGATCATTGAGTTAATTTAGTTGGTTTTGGTAAACCTAGCTCGGTCAGTTTAGCACCCCGCTAAAACCACTACTATAAAATCGCTGTGTTTTTCTGCATTGCATCATCATGACCGCATGCTCATGTCATCATGCCACATTGCATTTGAGCATCGTCATCATCATGCATGGTTGTGTCTAAAACTATATTCGAAAAGCCTGTTTTTGTTTTCTAGACGTCCCGTCTTTTATTCAAACTATAAAACCCAGATCTCCGGAATATTTTGTTTCGTCTACAAACGGATTTCAAAAGCCCCGTTTTAAACAAATAAAATTTTATATTATTTTTAAGGGGGCAGCCGAACCGGGCCGAACCGACCCAGCCGGCCACCCCCATTAAAAAAACCAAATAATCTACCCTAAGTCAAACCCTAACCTAACCGGCTACCCTAGCCTAACCCATCTCCCCACCTACCCTAATCCCTCCCTCTCATCCTTCCACAGCTGCCGCTGTGCACCTCACTTTTCTCGCACCGCACACACCGCACCCGCCACCCCACCCCTGACACGCCCCCACCTGCCCCTGGCTCCACACCTGCCCTCCCTAATCTCCCTCCACCTCACGCCGCTCGCCCCTCCTCCCACGTTCAAACCACCCGACCGACCACCTCGATCCCAGCGCGCTACCCCGTCACCTGCCTGGCCCACACGGCCCCACCAGGCCGAGTGTTCGCCCACTTTAGAGTCTTCGCCTTTAGAGAGAAATCCGTGTCCGCCCCAGCAAGAAAACGTATACGCTAACGCGCAACGGCTTTCCCTTGCTTCAAAACTACAGGTTTTAGCCCTCCGTTTGCTGGTCGCCAAAGACGAGAGCTTCGCCTTTGGAAGCGCCAGTAGCGTAGGGCGACCAGCAAACGGAGGGCCTCTGAATTCGTTCTGACGGCTTTGATGACTCGACGGTGAATATTAAGGAAAGGAGAGCGAGGGGAAGAGGGGGCAGCCCTCGGCCCGATCATCCAATTCGCTCCACAATTAGGTCATCCACATCCAATTCAATTCGCTCCGAGCATGGTTTCAGTAGTCAAAGCAACTTCGTCACTTTCGTGTACCCTCGCGTCCTATCCCCATCCCCCTCTCTCTCTACCACGCTACCAACCCCCATCGTCATCCTCCGCCCCGTCTCCCTCTCCATCACGCTCCTCTCCTCGGCTCAACCCCGCTGCTAGGTCCGCTCTCTCCCGGTGCCTCTCCGGCCTCCCAAGCCCTAGCGTTGCCCTCGTCGCTCGCCGCCCCGACCCACGCTCCGCTCGCCGCCCCCACCACCTGCGAGTCCTGCCCGCCCCGAACCCCCTCTGTCTCCGTCGACCACCAAGCACCCCAGCTGCTCCACCCCGGACCGCCACCTCTCCGGCTCACCCGTCTCCTCCGGCGAGCTCGCCGCACCTCGCCGTCGCCCCCGACTTCCCCGACCCGCCCCGAGCACCACCGCCTCCGCCCTCGTACTCCCCCGGGTTGGGCCGCTCGTGGCTGTCCGAGTGCCACCGACACCGTCGCCTCCATGTGGTCTTCCTCTCAACCTCGCCCCGCACCGCCACCGCAGCCCAAGACCCCACCTTTGCCCTCGCCTCCTCGCCCATGTGCACCTCGCTGGTCGCGCCACCTTCTTCTGGCCAAGCGTCGCATTGCCTCTGCGACCCCGCCCCGCCAAGGATCCCTTCAGGCGCTGCCGCCCTCCCCGCGGGCCAAGTCCCTTTTTGCGAGCTCGGCCCCGCGCACTTCTCCCTCCGCCGTGAGATGCCGCATCGTAGCAGGTCGACCTTGCCTCTGTGAGCTCACCCTTACGCCGACCTGCTCCGTCAAAGGCTACTGCTAGGTGTTGCAAGCTAAGCAATGTTCTTCTTGCGTGTTTGGGAATTCCAAGTCTGCCACCGAGCCAGCCTCCGTGCCCTATCCTGTGTGACCAACAGTTTCCTCCTCATGGCCATGGGTTGTGTTATGGAAGTAGTTATGTGGTGCCACCCGAAGGACTCCAGCAATGGACATACATCAAGATCTTCATAGTTTCATCGGCATGTACGTTACCGAGAGAAGATGCCAAGATCATCGACGCCAAACCCGAGCCTGGTACAGACAACCGAGAACCTCAACAAATGACGCCAAGATCTACATCACGGATCGGCCGGGCGAGACCTCGAAGGCCATCGACGCGTGAAGATGTATCCTCAGAATTCCAAGGATATCGGCAAGATCGACCCCACGGATTGACAAGGTCTTCACGACACGCCACCACCAAACCCTGAAGCTATCTTCTTCCTCTCCGTTCTCGTCGAACCCTGAACCCTAAGACCCAGACCCGAACCCCCGAAGCCAAGATCTTCCGAACCCAGATGTGAGACCCTAAGCCCCTATTTTTATAATACGACATTATCAAATGTTGCATATTAAATTGTTCATGCTCGGATACATATTCATTTCTTTGGGGGGTATTTAGTCGTTTCACCTTAGAATTAAATATGAAGTGCATATGCGGCCATTTTCTAGTCTCATATTGGCTCCATTCAAATTGGTTGTAGCGAACCGATGCCCTGTTTCGCCTTGTTAATTCAACATTTAAATTGCGGGGTAGTTAAATAACTCGAACCTATTAATTAATTGTCGGGACTCCAGTTCCGCTTAATACTGCCGAATTGCACCGCATCTGCGTCATATCATAATCATGCCGGATCTTCTGCCGTAGTATTAAATATTGCATCTGGTGTTTCTTCTAGTGTTTGCTTCTTCGCGGACTAGGCCGATGAGTGGATGCGAGTATCGACAAGTTCTCCGGATAGGATCCTTCGGCAGTGTTTCCTAGGCGAGCATTCTCCCCCTTTCTACCTATTTTGCATTTATAGTCTTTATTTCCTCCTGTTGATCTATTGCTATTCGTGTCGCAATGCTTTAGTTTCCGTGCACCAGTTATATCCCGTGCAGCCTCTATATTGCCATGGACACCTCCTAATACCTGTTGTTTGGTAGATAGCTGGCCTTGCGAGTCGTAGTTGCTTGCTTAGGTGCGGTCTCGTGTTGTCGAGTACCACAGTTGTTGGAATGCTGGCATATGTTTATGGTGCAGATGATCATGACTTTAAATACAACTATTAAAATGCTAGATATAACTAGTGCAGAGGCATCGGTGGGCAATAGATGTTATTTGGTTCTTCCATGCTCACTTGTGTCCCGTAGGCCCCGAGTACTTGATACCTATTCCTTGACTATTCGCACTATCCACATCTGGGAGATTCTATGAATCCCCCTTAGCCAGAGCTTGATTCATTTCTTATTTCTTGGGGACACAAGTATTTCGAGGCTTTATTACTATCATGTACTTATGCCATGCTTTACTGCTTTATTTACGATTGTGCGTGGAGCACCTGTACTGTTTTGGAACGTGGAATGTTTTCGCGGTATCGACAAGCCCAGTCACACTTTCGGGTTCCCAGTCGTTTATAGCCATTGTCACAAACCCTGGGTCCGTCTCGGAGCCGGCCAACTTCGTTGTGGGTAGCTTAGTGGGGTGGCCCCCCTCAAATATTTTATGAATCCTGTGATTGCTTTGTCATGAAAGCCTCGTTGGGTTTTGATTTGGTTTTTCCGAGGTTGATCGTGTGTGTGCTGCTATTTGTGCACCCGTACAGGGTAAATCTTTCTGAAAGCCATGTCCGCGGTTATGGATGACTTGGAGCACAGTATCTCGATCATAGACAAGCATAACTAAAGTAGTGCTGTAAATTTGACTTAATATGTGACTAGTAATCAGATTCAAATACAACAGGATGGATATTAAAAATGCCAACAACTGGTGGAGCTGGGGTTCCTTGTGTCTTGTTATATCTGCCTAGTAAGTATTGCAACTCCAATGGAATGTGATAAAAGTGCCAACAACTGCTGGGCTTTGGGATTCCTCAGGTCAATTATATCTGACTAGTAAATGTTCCAACTACAATGGAATGGTGATTAAAACTGCCTACTACTTATGCTTCAGGATGACTCATGATATCTATATCTGTTTAGTAAGTGCTGCAACTATAACGGAATGAGTAAAATTGCCAACCGTGTGAGTTCCTCGGTCTGACTTCCTCGTTTGGTCTTGACGGGGAAATACCAGGATGGGTATGTTTGGTGTTAGTCTCAGGTTGGATCCGAATAGGTCTTTCTTACCCCTCTCTGATAGCCGCCAGTTGTATCGTGTCTCTATAGGTTGTTTCATGCATGCTGCGCTGCCGCTTCAGTCCACCATACCTATGTAGGCGAGAGCCGCCGAATTCTAGCCTTGCCGTGTATTGGCCTCAGTACTGACGCTCCTATTTTTCCTTTGCCCTTTGTCGGCACCCCTTTTGTTTTAGCAGGTTTGAGATCGACGTTGTTAGCAGGGTTACCCTTCCGGCTTGGCCTGGGCAGGGTTATGGACGCCATTGGTTATTCTTCAAGGCTCTTAGCCCCATTTGCATCTTGTCCATAGTCGGACGCTCTATCATTTTCAAGGTGATTTGGATCTTTGTATAGTATATCGGTATTCTTGACTCATGGAGTCGTGTTGTATATATATTTGTTCTATGGGTCCCATCGAGGACCGTTGTGTAATGGTATTACTTCATTTTCCACCCGCACGAAAATGCCAGGTGGGCGTCCTTGAATCGTTTCTATGCGGGTTTGGCGGAAAAGGGCTAAAACTTGCATAGGGCCGATTCGAGGGTGTTACAGTTAGTAGCACACTATTTTTGAGAGTTGAATGAAAAAGATAGAAGTACTCTAGAGAAAAAATAATTTCATAATCTTTCTTTCTTGATTTGCTCATAAGTCTAGTATTCTCTAGTTGAGATCTTTTGTGCTTCCAAGGAAGATTGCATGTTTGTTTTTATCACTTGTATGTTTGGTTGTTTCCTTCAAATCTTGTACTTGCTACCCAGCCTTGCTATAAAAAAAGAGTCCGATATTGAGAAAAGGAGAAAAAGAAAAAAAAGAGGAGATATTATGAAAGGAGGAAAGAGAAAAAAAGCACCATATTCCCATGGTAAATAAGAAGATTGCTGAGATGCTTGTTGTATGCTTGCCTTGTCATTTTGTTATGGGGATTCTTCCGTATCATCGGGCAAGGGGTACTCCGTTGGCGGTTCTCTATGATGCACATATGCTTACGATGACAAGAACTTACCGGTGACTAAACTGAGTAGCATGAGGAGCGGCCCTTGTATTCAAGGGACATGAGATTCTCAACTTACAACTTGTCAATGCATATCCTCATATTTGATCACTTTAACCTTAATCACCTAAAGATGCTTATGATAGGGGCAATGAGAGCTAAAAGCTAGTAAGTATCATAATTTTTGGGAGCTCTTTATGAGACTTGCAATCCCTACTTCCCTCTTTGAAGGGTCTTTCTTTTACCTTGTAGTTGAGTCAGTAAACCTACTTCCCTTCCATCTCAGCAAGTATTTTGAGTTGTTGTGTTTCATTCATTCATATGATGATTCATTCAATCATGTCTTATGTTTCTTGTTTTGCACATTGCTCTTATCTTGAGGTTTACTACTTTGAAAGCTATCATCGAAAACCAGCTACTTGTGAACTCCAGCAAATTATCAACTATTCTTCGACCAAGAGCTAAGTTTGCCATTACCAATTATGATTCACTTTATGTATCTTTATTGTGTTTCCTTTACCTATTACAAGTTGAGTTGTATAATAGTTAGTTGTCTTCTATTATGATCTATGCTTTTGATGAATGTGATGCTTCTTGTCTGTATTCTTTTATCGTCTCTTCACTCCATAAACCTGAGGCCATGTTTCTTGAGCTCAGTTTCGCTTGAGGACAAGCGAAGTCTAAGCTTGGGGGGAGTTGATACGTCCATTTTGCATCACTATTCTATGTTTTAATTCACTATTATTCATTGATATATTTCGTATTGAGAGGTGATACTTATGTTATTTCATCTATTTTTGCATGGTTGATGACTTTTGGAGCATGGACCGCTGCAGTCAGGATTCTGATGGAAAAGGTGATGTTTGGAGGCAAAATTCGCGAAGATCAGAAAATCCGGGAAAATATACAGAAAATCCTATTTTTTCAGAAGACTAAGGACGCCAGAAGACAGAGTGGAGATGGGCCACAGGGGGCCCACACCACCCCAGGGCGTGGGCAGCCCTAGGCCGTGCCAGGAGGTGGTATGGCCGCCCTGGCATACCTTTGGATCTCCCCTTTGGCGTATATCCTCCTCCCGAAACCCTAAGACTCGAGGAGCGACCATAAAAAGATTTCGGCGCCTCTGCGGGGCGGAAAACACCGAGAGAGAAAGATCTCTCCGGCAGACAGATTTTTGCCACGGCATTCCTTCCCGGAGAGGGGAGATCGTCGCCATCAACACCACCATCAAGCTGGACTTCATCGGCATCATCATCACCACCACCATCATCACCACCATCACCCTCATCACCATCTCCATATTGCTGTAACAATTGGTTGAATCTTGCATTAGTTCATAGGGCAAACTTTCCCGGTGTTGATTACTCTTTGTAGTTGATGATATTGAGTGAACTATTGAATTATTGTTTATGTTCAGATTGTTATACATCATTATTCCATCTCTGATCATGATCCATATGATGTCTTGTGAGTAGTTCGTTTTGTTTTTGAGGACATGGGAGAACATGTATCAAGTCATACGGTTGTTTTAAATCTCCCTAGAACCCAAAACTATGGGCAAGCTCATGAACATGGCCATACAGTGTGAAAACGACGAGGTTTTGGTCATAACTCTCAAACATCTATCAGGTCTTACGGTCGTTGTAAATAGCGCTCGAACCCCAAAACTATGGCCATTAGCTCGTGAAAATGGCCATAAAGCGCAAAAAGGGCGAGTTTTTGGTCATAGATCTCAAACATGTATTTGGTCTTACGGTCGTTGTAAATCGCCCAAGAAGCCTAAAACTATGGGAAATAGCTCATGAAAACGGCCATAAAGCACGAAAACGATGAATTTTTGGTCATAACTCTCAAACATGTATCAAGTCTTACGATCGTTGTAAATCGCCATCGAAACCCAAAACTATGGTTAATAGCTCATGAACATGGCCATAAAGCACGAAAACGACGAGTTTTTGGTCATAAATCTCGAACATGTATCGGTTCTTATGGTTGTTGTAAATCACCATCAAAACCCAAAACTATGGGAAATAGCTCATGAAAACGTCCATAAAGAGCGAAATATGCTTGTTTTAAATCCTAGAACCCCAAAACTATTTTCAATAGCTCATGAAAATGGCCATAAAGTGCAAAACCTGTGAGTTTTTGGTCATAGCTCTCAAGCATTGTGTGGGGTCTTACGCTCATTGTAAATCGCCCAAGAAGCCCAAAACTATGGGCAATAGCTCATGAAAATAGCCATAAAGCTCGAAATGACGAATATTGGTCATAACTCTCAAACATGTATCTAGTCTTATGGTCGTTGTAAATCGCCCTAGAACCCCTAAACTATGGTTACTAGCTCATGAACATGGCCATAAAGCGCGAAAACGACCAGTTTTTTGTCATAACTCTCAAACATATATCGGGTCTTACGGTCGTTGTAAATCGCCCAAGAAGCCCAAAACTATGGGTAAAGCTCATGAAAATGGCTATAAAGCGCGAAAACGACGAATTTTAGGTCATAACTCTCAAACATGTATCTAATCTTACGGTTGTTTTAAATCTCCCTAGCACCCAAAACTATGGGCAAGCTCATGAACATGGCCATACAGCGTGAAATCTCCCTAGAATCGCGTTAGAACCCCAAAACTATGGTTAATAGCTCATGAACATGGCCATAAAGCGCGAAAAATACGCGTTTTTGGTCATAACTCTTAGACATCTATCGGGTCTTACGGTCGTTGTAAATCGCCCAAGAAGCCAAAACTATGGGCAATAGCTCATGAAAACGGCCATAAAGCACGAAAACTACGAATTTTTGATTATCACTCTCAAACATGTATCAAGTCTTACGGTCGTTGTAACTCGCACTAGAACCCCAAAACTATGGTTAATAGCTCATGAACATGGCCATAAAGCACGAAAACGACGAGTTTTTGGTTATAAATCTCGAAGATGTATCGGTTCTTATGGTTGTTGTAAATCGCCATCGAAACCCAAAACTATGGGCAATAGCTCATGAAAACGTCCATAAAGAGCGAAAACGACGAGTTTTTGGTCACGAATCTCAAGCATTGTGTCGGGTTTTACGCTTGTTTTAAATCCTAGAACCCCAAAACTATTGTCAATAACTCATGAAAATGGCCATAAAGCGCAAAACCTATGAGTTTTTGGTCATAACTCTCAAGCATTATGTCGGGTCTTACGCTCGTTGTAAATCGCCCAAGTAGCCCAAAACTATGGGCAATAGCTCATGAAAATGGCCATAAAGCGCAAAAATGGAGAGTTTTTCGTCATAACTCTCAAAGATGTATCAGTTCTTATGCTCTATATAAATCGCCCTAGAACGCCCAAACTATGGCCATTAGCTCGTGAAAATGGCCATAAAACACAAAAAGGGTGAGTTTTTGGTCATAAATCTCAAACATGTATTTGGTCTTATGGTCGTTGTAAATCACCCAAGAAGCCTAAAACTATGGGCAATAGCTCATGAAAATAGCCATAAAGCTCGAAAATGACGAATTGTTGGTCATAACTCTCAAACATGTATCTAGTCTTATGGTCATTGTAAATTGCCCTAGAACCCCAAAACTATGGTTAATAGCTCATGAACATGGCCATAAAGCGCGAAAACGACGAGTTTTTGGTCATAACACTCAAACATCTATCGGGTCTTACGGTCGTTGTAAATCGCCCAAGAAGCCCAAAACTATGGGTAATATCTCATGAAAATGGCCATAAAGTGCGAAAACGATGAATTTTAGGTCATAAATCCCAAACATGTATCTAGTCTTACGATTTTTTTAAATCTCCCTAGAACCCAAAACTGTGTGCAAGCTCATGAACGTGGCCATTCAGCGTGAAAACGACAAGTTTTTGGTCATAACTGTTAAACATGTATCAGGTCTTACTGTCGTGGCAAATCATCCTCGAACCCCCAAACTATGGCCATAAAGCACAAAAAGGGCGAGTTTTTTGGTCATCAATCTCAAACATGTATTTGGTCTGACGGTCGTTGTAAATCGCCCAAGAAGCCTAAAACTATGGGCAATAGCTCATGAAAACGACCATAAAGAGCGAAAACGACGAGTTTTTGGTCATGAATCTCAAGCATTGTGTCCTGTTTTACGCTTGTTTTAAGTCCTACAACCCCAAAACTATTGTCAATAGCTCATGAAAAGGGCCATAAAGCACAACACCTGTGAGTTTTTGGTCATAACTCTCAAGCATTGTGTCGGGTCTTATGCTCGTTCTAAATTGCCCAAGTAGCGCAAAACTATGGGCAATAGGTCATGAAAATGGCCATAAAGCGCAAAAATGGAGAGTTTTGGTCAGAACTCTCAAACATGTATCAGGTCTTATGCTCTATATAAATCGCCCTAGAACGCCCAAACTATGGTCATTAGCTCATGAAAACGGCCGTAAATCGCAAATCAGCCGAGTTTTTGGTCATAAATCTCAAACATGTATTTGGTCTTACGGTCGTTGTAAATCACCCAAGAAGCCTACAACTATGGGCAATAGCTCATGAAAATAGCCATAAAGCTTGAAAACGACGAATTTTTGGTCATAACTCTCAAACATGTATCTTGTCTAATGGTTGTTGTAAATCGCCCTAGAACCCCAAAACTATGGTTGATAGCTCATGAACATGGCCATAAAGAGCAAAAACGAAGAATTTCAGGTCATAAATCTCAAACATGTCTATAGTCTTACGCTTTTTTTAAATCTCCCTAGAACCCAAAACTGTGGGCAAGCTCATGAACATGGCCATTCAGCGTGAAAACGACGAGTTTTGGGTTATCAATCTCGAACATGTATCGGTTCTTATGGTTGTTGTAAATCGCCATCGAAACCCAAAATTTATGGGCAATAGCTCATGAAAACGTCCATAAAGAGCGAAAACGACGAGTTTTTGGTCATGAATCTCAAGCATTGAGTCGGGTTTTACGCTTGTTTTAAATCCTACAACCCCAAAACTATTGTCAATAGCTCATGAAAAGGGCTATAAAGCACAAAACCTGTCAGTTTTTGGTCATAACTCTCAAGCATGGTGTCGGGTCTTACGCTCGTTCTAAATCGCCCAAGTAGCCCAAAACTATGGGCAATAGGTCATGAAAATGGCCATAAAGCGCAAAAATGGAGAGTTTTTGGTCATAACTCTCAAACATGTATCAGGTCTTATGCTTTATATAAATCGCCCTAGAACGCCCAAACTATGGTCATTAGCTCATGAAAACGGCCGTAAATCTCAAAAAAGCCGAGTTTTTGGTCATAAATCTCAAACATGTATTTGGTCTTACGGTCGTTGTAAATGACCCAAGAAGACTAAAACTATGGGGAATAGCTCATGAAAATAGCCATAAAGCTCGAAAACGACGAATTTTTGGTCATAACTCTCAAACATGTATCTAGTCTTATGGTCGTTGTAAATCGCCCTAGAACCCCAAAACTATGGTTAATAGCTCATGAACATGGCCATAAAGCGCGAAAAATACGAGTTTTTGGTCATAACTCTCAAACATCTATCGGGTCTTACGGTTGTTGTAAATCGCCCAAGAAGCCAAAACTATGGGCAATAGCTCATGAAAACGGCCATAAAGCACGAAAACTACGAATTTTTGATTATCACTCTCAAACATGTATCAAGTCTAACGGTCGTTGTAACTCACACTAGAACCCCAAAACTATGGTTAATAACTCATGAACATGGCCATAAAGCACGAAAATGACGAGTTTTTGGTCATAAATCTCGAACATGTATCGGTTCTTATGGTTGTTGTAAATCGCCATCGAAACCCAAAACTATGGGCAATAGCTCATGAAAACGTCCATAAAGAGCGAAAACGACGAGTTTTTGGTCATGAATCTCAAGCATTGTGTCGGGTTTTACGCTTGTTTTAAATCCTAGAACCCCAAAACTATTGTCAATAGCTCATGAAAATGGCCATAAGGCGCAAAACCTGTGAGTTTTTGGTCATAACTCTCAAGCATTGTGTCGGGTCTTAAGATCATTGTAAATCGCCCAAGTAGCCCAAAACTATGGGCAATAGCTCATGAAAATGGCCATAAAGCGCAAAAATGGAGAGTTTTTGGTCATAACTATCAAAGATGTATCAGTCCTTATGCTCTATGTAAATCGCCCTAGAACGCCCAAACTATGGCCATTAGCTCGTGAAAATGGCCATAAAGCACAAAAAGGGTGAGTTTTTGGTCATAAATCTCAAACATGTATTTGGTCTTATGGTCGTTGTAAATCACCCCAGAAGCCTAAAACTATGGGCAATAGCTCATGAAAATAGCCATAAAGCTCGAAAATGATGAATTTTTGGTCATAACTCTCAAACATGTATCTAGTCTTATGGTCGTTGTAAATCGCCCTAGAACCCCAAAACTATGGTTAATAGCTCATGAACATGGCCATAAAGCGCGAAAACGACGAGTTTTGGTCATAACACTCAAACATCTATCGGGTCTTACGGTCGTTGTAAATCGCCCAAGAAGCCCAAAACTATGGGTAATATCTCATGAAAATGGCCATAAAGTGCGAAAACGATGAATTTTAGGTCATAAATCCCAAACATGTATCTAGTCTTATGATTTTTTTAAATCTCCCTAGAACCCAAAACTGTGTGCAAGCTCATGAACGTGGCCATTCAGCGTGAAAACGACAAGTTTTGGTCATAACTGTTAAACATGTATCAGGTCTTACTGTCGTGGCAAATCATCCTCGAACCCCAAAACTATGGCCATTAGCTCGTGAAAATGGCCATAAAGCACAAAAAGGTCGAGTTTTTTGGTCATCAATCTCAAACATGTATTTGGTCTGACGGTCGTTGTAAATCGCCCAAGAAGCCTAAAACTATGGGCAATAGCTCATGAAACGACCATAAAGAGTGAAAACGACGAGTTTTTAGTCATGAATCTCAAGCATTGTGTCGGGTTTTATGCTTGTTTTAAATCCTACAACCCCAAAACTATTGTCAATAGCTCATGAAAAGGGCCATAAAGCACAAACCTGTGAGTTTTTGGTCATAACTCTCAAGCATTGTGTCGGGTCTTATGCTCGTTCTAAATCGCCCAAGTAGCGCAAACTATGGGCTATAGGTCATGAAAATGGCCATAAAGCGCAAAAATGGAGAGTTTTGGTCGGAACTCTCAAACATGTATCAGGTCTTATGCTCTATATAAATCGCCCTAGAACGCCCAAACTATGGTCATTAGCTCATGAAAACGGCCGTAAATCGCAAATCAGCCGAGTTTTTGGTCATAAATCTCAAACATGTATTTGGTCTTACGGTCGTTGTAAATCACCCAAGAAGCCTACAACTATGGGCAATAGCTCATGAAAATAGCCATAAAGCTCGAAAACGACGAATTTTTGGTCATAACTCTCAACATGTATCTTGTCTAATGGTTGTTGTAAATCGCCCTAGAACCCCAAAACTATGGTTGATAGCTCATGAACATGGCCATAAAGCGCGAAAACGACAAATTTCAGGTCATAAATCTCAAACATGTATCTAGTCTTACGCTTTTTTTAAATCTCCCTAGAACCCAAAACTGTGGGCAAGCTCATGAACATGGCCATTCAGCGTGGAAAACGACGAGTTTTTGGTTATAAATCTCGAACATGTATCGGTTCTTATGGTTGTTGTAAATCGCCATCGAAACCCAAAATTTATGGGCAATAGCTCATGAAAACGTCCATAAAGAGCGAAAACGACGAGTTTTTGGTCATGAATCTCAAGCATTGTGTCGGGTTTTACGCTTGTTTTAAATCCTACAACCCCAAAACTATTGTCAATAGCTCATGAAAAGGACCATAAAGCACAGTACCTGTGAGTTTTTGGTCATAACTCTCAAGTATGGTGTCGGGTCTTACGCTAGTTCTAAATCGCCCAAGTAGCCCAAAACTATGGGCAATAGGTCATGAAAATGGCCATAAAGCGCAAAAATGGAGAGTTTTTGGTCATAACTCTCAAACATGTATCAGGTCTTATGCTTTATATAAATCGCCCTAGAACGCCCAAACTATGGTCATTAGCTCATGAAAACGGCCGTAAATCTCAAAAAAGCCGAGTTTTTGGTCATAAATCTCAAACATGTATTTGGTCTTACGGTCGTTGTAAATGACCCAAGAAGCCTAAAACTATGGGCAATAGCTCATGAAAATAGCCATAAAGCTCGAAAACGACGAAATTTTGGTCATAACTCTCAAACATGTATCTAGTCTTATGGTCGTTGTAAATCGCCCTAGAACCCCCAAAACTATGGTTAATAGCTCATGAACATGGCCATAAAGCGCGAAAAATACGTGTTTTTGGTCATAACTATCAAACATCTATCGGGTCTTACGGTCGTTGTAAATCGCCCAAGAAGCCAAAACTATGGGCAATAGCTCATGAAAACGGCCATAAAGCACGAAAACTACGAATTTTTGATTATCACTCTCAAACATGTATCAAGTCTTACGGTCGTTGTAACTCGCACTAGAACCCCAAAACTATGGTTAATAGCTCATGAACATGGCCATAAAGCACGAAAATGACGAGTTTTTGGTCATAAATCTCGAACATGTATAGGTTCTTATGGTTGTTGTAAATCGCCATCGAAACCCAAAACTATGCGCAATAGCTCATGAAAACGTCCATAAAGAGCGAAAACGACGAGGTTTTGGTCATGAATCTCAAGCATTGTGTCGGGTTTTACGCTTGTTTTAAATCCTAGAACCCCAAAACTATTGTCAATAGCTCATGAAAATGGCCATAAAGCGCAAAACCTGTGATTTTTTTGGTCATAACTCTCAAGCATTGTGTCGGGTCTTACGATCGTTGTAAATCGCCTAAGTAGCCCAAAACTATGGGCAATAGCTCATGAAAATGGCCATAAAGCGCAAAAATGGAGAGTTTTTGGTCATAACTCTCAAAGATGTATGAGTCCTTATGCTCTATATAAATCGCCCTAGAACGCCCAAACTATGGCCATTAGCTCGTGAAAATGGCCATAAAGCACAAAAAGGGTGAGTTTTTGGTCATAAATCTCAAACATGTATTTGGTCTTACGGTCGTTGTAAATCACCCAAGAAGCCTAAAACTATGGGCAATAGCTCATGAAAATAGCCATAAAGCTCGAAAACGATGAATTTTTGGTCATAACTCTCAAACATGTATCTAGTCTTATGGTCGTTGTAAATCGCCCTAGAACCCCAAAACTATGGTTAATAGCTCATGAACATGGCCATAATGCACGAAAATGACGAGTTTTTGGTCATAAATCTCGAACATGTATCGGTTCTTATGGTTGTTGTAAATCGCTATCGAAACCCAAAACTATGGGCAATAGCTTATGAAAACGTCCATAAGAGCGAAAACGACGAGTTTTTGGTCATGAATCTCAAGCATTGTGTCGGGTTTTACGCTTGTTTTAAATCCTAGAACCCCCAAAACTATTGTCAATAGCTCATGAAAATGGCCATAAAGCGCAAAACCTGTGAGTTTTTGTTCATAACTCTCAAGTATTGTGTCGGGTCTTATGATCGTTGTAATCGCGCAAGTAGCCCAAAACTATGGGCAATAGGTCATGA
>CAJUXJ010000820.1:0-29509 GCA_910589775.1 Avena eriantha
AAAACTCTTCGTTTTCGCGTTTTACGCCCGTTTCATGACCTATTGCACACTGTTTTGGCGCTCGTGGGATTTACAACGATCCTAGAATCCGGTACATGATTGAGAGTTATGACCAAAACTCGTCGTTTTTCATGTTTTACAAGCCGTTCTCACTATTTTGCCACTCTAGGGGGATTTTACAACGATCCTAAGACCTGATACATGTTTGCGAGTTATGACCAAAAACTGTCGTTAATCCACGATTTTACGGCCGTTTCATAGCTATTGGACACTGTTGTGGGCACTCTAGGGGGATTTACAACGATCCTAGACCCGATACATGTTTGAGAGTTATGGCCAAAAAACTCGTCGTCTTCGCGGTTTTTTATCGGACCGTTTTCCATGAGTGAGTATTGCACACTGTTTTGGCACTTCTAGGGGAATTTACACGATGCTAAAGACACCAATATATGTTTGGCAGTTATGACCCAAAAACTCGTCGTTTCTCCGCGTTGTTACGGTCCGTTTCATGAGTTAGTGCACACTAGTATTGGTGCTCCATGAGGATTTGCATGGACCGTTAGAGCCGATGCATGTTTAAGGGGATGAACAAAAAATCGTCGTTTTTGTGTTTTATGACCGTTTTCATGAGCTATTTGCCAAAGTTCAAGGGTTTCAAGGCGATTTACAACGACTATTAGACCCGATACATGTTTGAGGACATGACCAAAAACTTGTTGTTTTATGTTTTATAGTTGTTTTCATGCTCTATTACCTACTCTTGTGAGTTTCCAGGTGGGTTTGCATTGCTCGTTAAATCTGATACATGTTTGAGAGTTTTAACCAAAAACTCGTCGATTTCACGTATTATGGTTGTTTCATAAGTTATTGCCCATACTTTTTGGGTTCCAGGGGGGATTTCACAACAACCCTAAGACCCAATACAGGTTTGAGGGATATGACCAAAACTCTTCGTTTTTCACGTTTTACGGCCGTTTTCATGACCTATTGCACACTGTTTTGGCGGCTTCATGGGGATTTACAACGATCGTAGAATCTGGTACATGTTTGAGAGTTAATGACCAAAACTCTTCGTTTTTCACGTGTTACGGCCGTTTCATGACCTATTGCACACTGTTTTGGCGCTGCATGGGGATTTACAACGATCTAGAATCCGGTACATGTTTTGAGAGTTATGCCCAAAAACTCGTCGTTTTTCATGTTTTACGACCTCTCTCATGAGCTATTGGACACTATTTTTCCACTCTAGGGGGATTTACAACGACCCTAAGACCCGATACATGTTTGAGAGTTATGACCAAAAACTCATCGTTTTCGCGTTTTACGGCCGTTTCATGAGTTATTGCACACTGTTTTGGTGCTCATGAGGATTTGCATGGACCGTTAGAACCGATGCATGTTTAAGGGGATGGGCAAAAATTCGTCGTTTTTGTGTTTGACAACAACCATTAGACCCGATACATGTTTGAGGCCATGACCAAAAACTTGTTCTTTTAAGTTTATGTTGTTGTTTCATGCTCTATTACCTATAGTTGTGAGTTTCCAGTTGGGTTTGCATTGCTCGTTAGACCCGATACATGTTTGAGAGTTTTAACCAAAAACTCGTCGATTTCGCGTATTATGGCTGTTTTCATGAGTTATTGCCCATAGTTTTGGGGATCCAAGGGGGATTTACAACAACCCTTAGACCGGATATAGGTTTGAGGGTTATGACCAAAAACTCTTCGTTTTTCATGTTTTACGGCCATTTTCATGACCTATTGCCAAGTGTTTTGGAGCTTCATGGGGATTTACAATGATCCTCGAATCCCGTACATGTTTGAGAGTTATGACCAAAAACTCGTCGTATTTCATGTTTTACGGCCGTTGTCGTGAGCTATTGGACACTGTTTTGGCATTCTGGGGGATTTAAACGATCCTAAGACCCGATACATGTTTGAGAGTTATGACCAAAAACTCGTCGTTTTCACGTTTTACGACCGTTTTCATGAGCTATTGGACACTGTTTTGGTACTCTAGGGGGATTTACAATGATCCTAAGACCCGATACATGTTTGAGAGTTATGACCAAAAAACTCGTCGTTTTCACGTTTTACGGCCGTTTGCATGAGCTATTGGACACTGTTTTGGCACTCTAGGGGGATTTACAACGGTCCTAAGACTCGATACATGTTTGAGAGTTATGACCAAAACTCGTTGTTTTCGCGTTTTACGGCCGTTTTCATGAGTTATTGCACACTGTTTGGCACTCTAGGGGGATTTAAACCGATCCTAAGACCCCGATACATGTTTGAGAGTTAGGACCAAAAACTCGTCGTTTTCACGTTTTAAGGCCGTTTTCATGAGTTATTGCACACTGTTTTAGCACTCTAGGGGGATTTACAACGATACTAAGACACGATACATGTCTGAGAGTTATGACCAAAAACTCGTCGTTTTCGCGTTTTACGGCTGTTTTCATGAGTTATTGCACACTGTTTTGGTGCTCCGTAAGGATTTGCATGGGCCATTAGAAAAACCGTCGTTTTTGTGTTTTATGACCGTTTTCATTAGCTATTGCCACAGTTCAAGGGTTTCATGGCGATTTACAACGACTATTAGACCCAATACATGTTTGAGGGCATGACCAAAAACTTGTTGTTTTTATGTTTTATGGTTGTTTTCATGCTCTATTACCTACTCTTGTGAGTTTCCAGGTGGGTTTGCGTTGCTCGTTAGACCCGATACATGTTTGAGAGTTTTAACCAAAAACTCGTCGATTTCGTGTAGTATGGCTATTTTCATGAGTTATTTCCCATAGTTTTGGGTTCCAGGGGGATTTCCAATAACCCTTAGACCTGATATAGGTTTGAGGGTTATGACCAAAAACTCTTCGTTTTCGCGTTTTACGGCCGTTTTCATGACCTATTGCACACTGTTTTGGCGCTTCGTGGGGATTTACAACGATCCTAGAATCCGGTACATGATTGAGAGTTATGACCAAAACTCGTCGTTTTTCATGTTTTACAGCCGTTCTCACTATTTTGCCACTCTAGGGGGATTTACAACGATCCTAGACTTGATACATGTTTTGAGAGTTATGACCAAAAATTCGTCGTTATCACGTTTTACGGGTGGTTTTCATGAGCTATTGGACACTGTTTTGTTACTCTAGGGGGATTTACAACGATCCTAAGACCCGATACATGTTGAGAGTTATGACCAAAAACTCTTCGTTTTCGCGTTTTTACGGCCGTTTTCATGACCTATTGCACACTTTTTTGGAACTCAAGGGGGATTTAAACCGATCCTAAGACCCGATACATTTTTGAGAGTTAGGACAAAAACTCGTCGTTTTCACGTTTTAAGGCCGTTTTCATGAGTTATTGCACACTGTTTTAGCACTCTAGGGGGATTTACAACGATACTAAGACACGATACATGTCTGAGAGTTATGACCAAAAACTCGTCGTTTCCGCGTTTTACGGCCGGTTTTATGAGTTATTGCACACTGTTTTGGTGCTCCGTAAGGATTTGCATGGGCCGTTAGAAAATTGTCGTTTTTGTGTTTTATGACCGTTTTCATGAGCTATTGCCACAGTTCAAGGGTTTCATGGCGATTTACAACGACTATTAGACCCAATACATGTTTGAGGGCATGACCAAAAACTTGTTGTTTTTATGTTTTATGGTTGTTTTCATGCTCTATTACCTACTCTTGTGAGTTTCCAGGTGGGTTTGCGTTGCTCGTTAGACCCGATACATGTTTGAGAGTTTTAACCAAAAACTAGTCGATTTCGTGTAGTATGGCTATTTTCATGAGTTATTTCCCATAGTTTTGGGGTTCTAGGGGGATTTCCAATAACCCTTAGACCCGATATAGGTTTGAGGGTTATGACCGAAAACACTTTGTTTTTCACGTTTTACGGCCGTTTTCATGACCTATTGCACACTGTTTTGGCGCTCTAGGGGGATTTACAACGATCCTAAGACCCGATACATGTTTGAGAGTTATGACCAAAAACTCGTCGTTTTCGCGTTTTACGGCCATTTTCATGAGTTATTGCACACTGTTTTGGTGCTCCGTAAGGATTTGCATGGGCCGTTAGAAAAATCGTCGTTTTTGTGTTTTATGACCGTTTTCATTAGCTATTGCCACAGTTCAAGGGTTTCATGGCGATTTACAACGACTATTAGACCCAATACAAGTTTGAGGGCATGACCAAAAACTTGTTGTTTTTATGTTTTATGGTTGTTTTCATGCTCTATTACCTACTCTTGTGAGTTTCCAGGTGGGTTTGCGTTGCTCGTTAGACCCGATACATGTTTGAGAGTTTTAAACAAAAACTCGTCGATTTCGTGTAGTATGGCTATTTTCATGAGTTATTTCCCATAGTTTTGGGGTTCCAGGGGGGATTTCCAATAACCCTTAGACCTGATATAGGTTGAGGGTTATGACCAAAACTCTTCGTTTTCGCGTTTTACGGCCGTTTCATGACCTATTACACAGTTTTGGCACTTCGTGGGGATTTACAACGATCCTAGAATCCGGTACATGATTGAGAGTTATGACCAAAAACTCGTCGTTTTTCATGTTTACAGCCGTTCTCACTATTTTGCCACTCTAGGGGGATTTACAACGATCCTAAGACCTGATACATGTTTCAGAGTTATGACCAAAAACTCGTCGTTTTCACGTTTTACGGCCGTTTTCATGAGCTATTGGACAGTGTTTTGGCACTCTAGGGGGATTTACAACGATCCTAAGACCCGATACATGTTTGAGAGTTATGACCAAAAACTCGTCGTTTTCGCGTTTTACGACCGTTTTCATGAGTTATTGCACACTGTTTTGGCACTCGTAGGGGGATTTAGAACGATGCTAAGACACAATATATGTTTGAGAGTTATGACCAAAAACTTGTCGTTTTCGCGTTTTACGGCCGTTTTCATGAGTTAGTGCACACTGTTTTGGTGCTCCATGAGGATTTGCATGGACCGTTAGAGCCGATGCATGTTTAAGGGGATGAACAAAAAAATCGTCGTTTTTGTGTTTTATGACCGTTTTCATGAGCTATTGCCAAAGTTCAAGGGTTTCAAGGCGATTTACAACGACTATTAGACCCGATACATGTTTGAGGACATGACCAAAAACTTGTTGTTTTATGTTTTATAGTTGTTTTCATGCTCTATTACCTACTCTTGTGAGTTTCCAGGTGGGTTTGCATTGCTCGTTAAATCTGATACATTGTTTGAGAGTTTTAACCAAAAACTCGTCGATTTCGCGTATTATGGTTGTTTTCATAAGTTATTGCCCATACTTTTTGGGTTCCAGGGGGATTTACAACAACCCTAAGACCCAATACAGGTTTGAGGGATATGACCAAAAACTCTTCGTTTTTCACGTTTTACGGCCGTTTTCATGACCTATTGCACACTGTTTGGCGCTTCATGGGGATTTACAACGATCGTAGAATCCGGTACATGTTTGAGAGTTATGACCAAAAACTCGTCGTTTTTCATGTTTTACGGCCGTTCTCATGAGCTGTTGGACACTATTTTGCAACTCTAGGTGGATTTACAACGATCCTAAGACCTGATACATGTTTGAGAGTTATGACCAAAAACTCGCCGTTTTCGCGTTTTACGACCGTTTTCATGAGTTATTGCACACTGTTTTGGCACTCTAGGGGGATTTAAACCGATCCTAAGACCCGATACATTTTTGAGAGTTAGGACCAAAAACTCGTCGTTTTCACGTTTTAAGGTCGTTTTCATGAGTTATTGCACACTGTTTTAGCACTCTAGGGGGATTTACAACGATACTAAGACACGATACATGTCTGAGAGTTATGACCAAAAACTCGTCGTTTTCACGTTTTACGGCCGTTTTCATGAGTTATTGCACACTGTTTTGGTGCTCCGTAAGGATTTGCATGGGCCGTTAGAAATTTGTCGTTTTTGTGTTTATGACCGTTTTCATGAGCTATTGCCACAGTTCAAGGGTTTCATGGCGATTTACAACGACTATTAGACCCGATACATGTTTGAGGGCAAGACCAAAAACTTGTTGTTTTATGTTTTATAGTTGTTTTCAAGCTCTGTTACCTACTCTTGTGAGTTTCCACGTGGGTTTGCATTGCTCGTTAGACCCGATACATGTTTGAGAGTTTTAAACAAAAACTCGTCGATTTCGTGTAGGATGGCTATTTTCATGAGTTATTTCCCATAGTTTTGCAGTTCCAGGGGGATTTCCAATAACCCTTAGACCTGATATAGGTTTGAGGGTTATGACCAAAAACTCTTCGTTTTCGCGTTTTACGGCCGTTTTCATGACCTATTACACAGTTTTGGCGCTTCGTGGGGATTTACAACGATCCTAGAATCCGGTACATGATTGAGAGTTATGACCAAAAACTCGTCGTTTTTCATGTTTTACAGCCGTTCTCACTATTTTGCCACTCTAGGGGGATTTACAACGATCCTAAGACCTGATACATGTTTCAGAGTTATGACCAAAAACTCGTCGTTTTCACGTTTTACGGCCGTTTTCATGAGCTATTGGACAGTGTTTTGGCACTCTAGGGGGATTTACAACGATCCTAAGACCCGATACATGTTTGAGAGTTATGACCAAAAACTCGTCGTTTTCGCGTTTTACGACCGTTTTCATGAGTTATTGCACACTGTTTTGGCACTCTAGGGGGATTTACAACGATGCTAAGACACAATATATGTTTGAGAGTTATGACCAAAAACTTGTCGTTTTCGCGTTTTACGGCCGTTTTCATGAGTTAGTGCACACTGTTTTGGTGCTCCATGAGGATTTGCATGGACCGTTAGAGCCGATGCATGTTTAAGGGGATGAACAAAAAATCGTCGTTTTTGTGTTTTATGACCGTTTTCATGAGCTATTGCCACAGTCAAGGGTTTCAAGGCGATTTACAACGACTATTAGACCCGATACATGTTTGAGGACATGACCAAAAACTTGTTGTTTTATGTTTTATAGTTGTTTTCATGCTCTATTACCTACTCTTGTGAGTTTCCAGGTGGGTTTGCATTGCTCGTTATCCGATAGATGTTTGAGAGTTTTAACCAAAAACTCGTCGATTTCGCGTATTATGGTTGTTTTCATAAGTTATTGCCCATACTTTTTGGGTTCCAGGGGGATTTACAACAACCCTAAGACCCAATACAGGTTTGAGGGATATGACCAAAAACTCTTCGTTTTTCACGTTTTACGGCCGTTTTCATGACCTATTGCACACTGTTTGGCGCTTCGTGGGGATTTACAACGATCGTAGAATCCGGTACATGTTTGAGAGTTATGACCAAAAACTCGTCGTTTTTCATGTTTACGGCCGTTCTCATGAGCTGTTGGACACTATTTTGCAACTCTAGGTGGATTTACAACGATCCTAAGACCTGATACATGTTTGAGAGTTATGACCAAAAACTCGCCGTTTTCGCGTTTTAGGACCGTTTTCATGAGTTATTGCACACTGTTTTGGCACTCTAGGGGGATTTAAACCGATCCTAAGACCCGATACATTTTGAGAGTTAGGACCAAAAACTCGTCGTTTTCATGTTTTAAGGCCGTTTTCATGAGTTATTGCACACTGTTTTAGCACTCTAGGGGGATCTACAACGATACTAAGACACGATACATGTCTGAGAGTTATGACCAAAAACTCGTCGTTTTCGCGTTTTACGGCCGTTTTCATGAGTTATTGCACACTGTTTTGGTGCTCCGTAAGGATTTGCATGGGCCGTTAGAAAATTTGTCGTTTTTGTGTTTTTATGACTGTTTTCATGAGCTATTGCCACAGTTCAAGGGTTTCATGGCGATTTACAACGACTATTAGACCCGATACATGTTTGAGGGCAAGACCAAAACTTGTTGTTTTATGTTTTATAGTTGTTTTCAAGCTCTGTTACCTACTCTTGTGAGTTTCCAGGTGGGTTTGCATTGCTCGTTAGACCCGATACATGTTTGAGAGTTTTTAACCAAAAACTCGTCGATTTCGTGTAGTATGGCTATTTTCATGAGTTATTTCCCATAGTTTTGGGGCTCCAGGGGGATTTCCAATAACCCTTAGACCCGATATAGGTTTGAGGGTTATGACCAAAAACTCTTCGTTTTCGCGTTTTACGGCCGTTTTCATGACCTATTGCACACATGTTTTGGCGCTTCGTGGGGATTTACAACGATCCTAGAATCCGGTACATGATTGAGAGTTATGACCAAAAACTCGTCGTTTTCATGTTTTACAGCCGTTCTCACTATTTTGCCACTCTAGGGGGATTTACAACGATCCTAAGACCTGATACATGTTTCGAGAGTTATGACCAAAAACTCGTCGTTTTCACGTTTTACGGCCGTTTTCATGAGCTATTGGACAGTGTTTTGGCACTCTAGGGGGATTTACAACGATCCTAAGACCCGATACATGTTTGAGAGTTATGACCAAAAACTCGTCGTTTTCGCGTTTTACGACCGTTTTCATGAGTTATTGCACACTGTTTTGGCACTCTAGGGGGATTTACAACGATGCTAAGACACAATATATGTTTGAGAGTTATGACCAAAAACTCGTCGTTTTCGCGTTTTACGGCCGTTTTCATGAGTTAGTGCACACTGTTTTGGTGCTCCATGAGGATTTGCATGGACCGTTAGAGCCGATGCATGTTTAAGGGGATGAACAAAAAATCGTCGTTTTTGTGTTTTATGACCGTTTTCATGAGCTATTGCCACAGTTCAAGGGTTTCAAGGCGATTTACAACGACTATTAGACCCGATACATGTTTGAGGACATGACCAAAAACTTGTTGTTTTATGTTTTATAGTTGTTTTCATGCTCTATTACCTACTCTTGTGAGTTTCCAGGTGGGTTTGCATTGCTCGTTATCCGATAGATGTTTGAGAGTTTTAACCAAAAACTCGTCGATTTCGTGTATTATGGTTGTTTTCATAAGTTATTGCCCATACTTTTTGGGTTCCAGGGGGATTTACAACAACCCTAAGACCCAATACAGGTTTGAGGGATATGACCAAAAACTCTTCGTTTTTCACGTTTTACGGCCGTTTTCATGACCTATTGCACACTGTTTGGCGCTTCGTGGGGATTTACACGATCGTAGAATCCGGTACATGTTTGAGAGTTATGACCAAAAACTCGTCGTTTTTCATGTTTTACGGCCGTTCTCATGAGCTGTTGGACACTATTTTGCAACTCTAGGTGGATTTACAACGATCCTAAGACCTGATACATGTTTGAGAGTTATGACCAAAACTCGCCGTTTTCGCGTTTTACGACCGTTTTCATGAGTTATTGCACACTGTTTTGGCACTCTAGGGGGATTTAAACCGATCCTAAGACCCGATACATTTTTGAGAGTTAGGACCAAAAACTCGTCGTTTCATGTTTTAAGGCCGTTTTCATGAGTTATTGCACACTGTTTTAGCACTCTAGGGGGATTTACAACGATACTAAGACACGATACATGTCTGAGAGTTATGACCAAAACTCGTCGTTTTCGCGTTTTACGGCCGTTTTCATGAGTTATTGCACACTGTTTTGGTGCTCCGTAAGGATTTGCATGGGCCGTTAGAAATTTGTCGTTTTTGTGTTTTATGACTGTTTTCATGAGCTATTGCCACAGTTCAAGGGTTTCATGGCGATTTACAACGACTATTAGACCCGATACATGTTTGAGGGCAAGACCAAAAACTTGTTGTTTTATGTTTTATAGTTGTTTTCAAGCTCAGTTACCTACTCTTGTGAGTTTCCAGGTGGGTTTGCATTGCTCGTTAGACCCGATACATGTTTGAGAGTTTTAACCAAAAACTCGTCGATTTCGTGTAGTATGGCTATTTTCATGAGTTATTTCCCATAGTTTTGGGGCTCCAGGGGGATTTCCAATAACCCTTAGACCCGATATAGGTTTGAGGGTTATGACCAAAAACTCTTCGTTTTCGCGTTTTACGGCCGTTTTCATGACCTATTGCACACAGTTTTGGCGCTTCATGGGGATTTACAACGATCCTAGAATCCGGTACATGATTGAGAGTTATGACCAAAAACTCGTCGTTTTTCATGTTTTACAGCCGTTCTCACTATTTTGCCACTCTAGGGGGATTTACAACGATCCTAAGACCTGATACATGTTTCAGAGTTATGACCAAAAACTCGTCGTTTTCACGTTTTACGGCCGTTTTCATGAGCTATTGGACAGTGTTTTGGCACTCTAGGGGGATTTACAACGATCCTAAGACCCGATACATGTTTGAGAGTTATGACCAAAAACTCGTCGTTTTCGCGTTTTACGACCGTTTTCATGAGTTATTGCACACTGTTTTGGCACTCTAGGGGGATTTACAACGATGCTAAGACACAATATATGTTTGAGAGTTATGACCAAAAACTTGTCGTTTTCGCGTTTTACGGCCGTTTTCATGAGTTAGTGCACACTGTTTTGGTGCTCCATGAGGATTTGCATGGACCGTTAGAGCCGATGCATGTTTAAGGGGATGAACAAAAAATCGTCGTTTTTGTGTTTTATGACCGTTTTCATGAGCTATTGCCACAGTCAAGGGTTTCAAGGCGATTTACAACGACTATTAGACCCGATACATGTTTGAGGACATGACCAAAAACTTGTTGTTTTATGTTTTATAGTTGTTTTCATGCTCTATTACCTACTCTTGTGAGTTTCCAGGTGGGTTTGCATTGCTCGTTATCCGATAGATGTTTGAGAGTTTTAACCAAAAACTCGTCGATTTCGCGTATTATGGTTGTTTTCATAAGTTATTGCCCATACTTTTTGGGTTCCAGGGGGATTTACAACAACCCTAAGACCCAATACAGGTTTGAGGGATATGACCAAAAACTCTTCGTTTTTCACGTTTTACGGCCGTTTTCATGACCTATTGCACACTGTTTGGCGCTTCGTGGGGATTTACAACGATCGTAGAATCCGGTACATGTTTGAGAGTTATGACCAAAAACTCGTCGTTTTTCATGTTTTACGGCCGTTCTCATGAGCTGTTGGACACTATTTTGCAACTCTAGGTGGATTTACAACGATCCTAAGACCTGATACATGTTTGAGAGTTATGACCAAAAACTCGCCGTTTTCGCGTTTTACGACCGTTTTCATGAGTTATTGCACACTGTTTTGGCACTCTAGGGGGATTTAAACCGATCCTAAGACCCGATACATTTTTGAGAGTTAGGACCAAAAACTCGTCGTTTTCATGTTTTAAGGCCGTTTTCATGAGTTATTGCACACTGTTTTAGCACTCTAGGGGGATTTACAACGATACTAAGACACGATACATGTCTGAGAGTTATGACCAAAAACTCGTCGTTTTCGCGTTTTACGGCCGTTTTCATGAGTTATTGCACACTGTTTTGGTGCTCCGTAAGGATTTGCATGGGCCGTTAGAAATTTATCGTTTTTGTGTTTTATGACCGTTTTCATGAGCTATTGCCACAGTTCAAGGGTTTCATGGCGATTTACAACGACTATTAGACCCGATACATGTTTGAGGGCAAGACCAAAAACTTGTTGTTTTATGTTTTATAGTTGTTTTCAAGCTCTGTTACCTACTCTTGTGAGTTTCCAGGTGGGTTTGCATTGCTCGTAGACCCGATACATGTTTGAGAGTTTTAACCAAAAACTCGTCGATTTCGTGTAGTATGGCTATTTTCATGAGTTATTTCCCATAGTTTTGGGGCTCCAGGGGGATTTCCAATAACCCTTAGACCCGATATAGGTTTGAGGGTTATGACCAAAAACTCTTCGTTTTCGCGTTTTACGGCCGTTTTCATGACCTATTGCACACAGTTTTGGCGCTTCATGGGGATTTACAACGATCCTAGAATCCGGTACATGATTGAGAGTTATGACCAAAAACTCGTCGTTTTTCATGTTTTACAGCCGTTCTCACTATTTTGCCACTCTAGGGGGATTTACAACGATCCTAAGACCTGATACATGTTTCAGAGTTATGACCAAAAACTCGTCGTTTTCACGTTTTACGGCCGTTTTCATGAGCTATTGGACAGTGTTTTGGCACTCTAGGGGGATTTACAACGATCCTAAGACCCGATACATGTTTGAGAGTTATGACCAAAAACTCGTCGTTTTCGCGTTTTACGACCGTTTTCATGAGTTATTGCACACTGTTTTGGCACTCTAGGGGGATTTACAACGATGCTAAGACACAATATATGTTTGAGAGTTATGACCAAAAACTCGTCGTTTTCGCGTTTACGGCCGTTTTCATGAGTTAGTGCACACTGTTTTGGTGCTCCATGAGGATTTGCATGGATCATTAGAGCCGATGCATGTTTAAGGGGATGAACAAAAAATCGTCGTTTTTGTGTTTTATGACCGTTTTCATGAGCTATTGCCACAGTTCAAGGGTTTCAAGGCGATTTACAACGACTATTAGACCCGATACATGTTTGAGGACATGACCAAAAACTTGTTGTTTTATGTTTTATAGTTGTTTTCATGCTCTATTACCTACTCTTGTGAGTTTCCAGGTGGGTTTGCATGGGCCACAGTCATAAAGGGTTTCCAGGTGGAGACTCAATATATATAGTGGAAGAAACGCCTTCATAAAAGGAAGTAGGGATTCAAGTCTCATAAAGAGCTTCCAAAAATTATGGTACTCATAGCTTTCAGCTCTCATTGCCCCCATCATAAGCATCTTGAAGTTATTAAGGTTAAAGTGAACAAACTATGGTGTACATGCTTGACGAAGTATAAGTCAGAAATCTCACGTCCCTTGTATACGAGGGCCGCTCCTCATGCTACTCAAGTTTAGTCACCGGTAAGTTCTTGTCATTGTAAGTATATGCGTATCATAGAGAACCGGCAACGGGGTACCCCTTGCCCGATGATACGGAAGAATCCCCATATCAAAATGACAAGGCAAGCAGACAACGAGCATCTCAGCATTCTTCTTATTTACCATCGGAATATCGTGTTTTTTCTCTCTTTCCTCTTTTCATAGTATCTCTTTTTTTCTCTTTTCTCTTTTTTTTCTCAATATAGGACTCTTTTTTTATAAGAAGAATGCTTCATAGACAGCTCATTATGGTTACACTGCAGGTTTCCACCATGTCAGCATGGCTTAGACCAGCGGCCCAGGCGTTTCTGTAACACATATACATAACTCCATGGACTTACAAGCTCCCCTTTCATTTCACACCGACGACATCCATATACAAAAGAGCATGATATCAACTAGGTATCAGTACGAAGTGCAATGTTTAAAGCGTTACCCATGAAACATGGTTCTGCTAATTCCCAACAAATAAGTGCAAGCATATACAACATAGAAGACACAATGGTTCAAGTTTATTAAGGGCAAGAAAAGTAAAGTGTGCCATCAAGTTTGTGAGAGCTTTAATCACTAGTTTTCTCATAACAAGTTTAATTTGGAAGGTAAACAAAAGCATGAATATACTTGGAATAGCATAAGCTCATAGGTAGGTATGGTGGACTCTTTGCAATAACTTGGTTTAGGTAGTTGGATGCATGAGTGGAACTCATAATTTGTTGTGGAGGCTAGCAAAAGACTGGAAGCGACAACCTAAGAGAGCAATAATGGCCATAATCATGCAAAGTGACAAAACATCATTGATCAAAGAATAAAGTGATACTACAAGTTGAAAACTAAAGGATCATAAAGGCTATGGTGACTTTGGATAGTCATAACATGGTGTGAGCAAGCGCCAAGTCAACCCAAATAAAGCATCAAAGGAGAATACCACTATACTATGCTAAAACAACTTATGATTCATCCAAGGCACATTAAGTAATCTCAATTGTTTATAACAAGTCATGCTACAGCAAAGAATACTAAGCATAATCCCAAAACAATATCAAGCATGGCATGACAAAGCATAGGCCACAGTCAAAAACAAGCTCTGTTTACCACATAAGCATGAACTTTCCTACTCTTTTCCAAACCAAACCAAACTATTTGCAAACCAATGTATGAAAGAGGGGGTCCAACCAATTTATTCAGAAAAGTAAGCAAACAAAAGCAACCGAAAAACCAAAATGAAAACGAAAAAGAAGACGCTCCAAGAAAAACACAACTGTGCATGAAACAATAAAAATGAAGCGTTTGGAAGAAACCTGGGATTTTTATTGATGAAGAAGGGGATGCCTTGGGCATCCCCAAGCTTTGACGCTTGTACTTCTTGGATATTTCTTGGGGTGACACGCGTGGCATTCCCAAGCTTGAGCTTTAGTCTATCCTTCTTCTCATTACTCATTCCTTCCATACACCTGAAATTTTTCCTTCATACAAAACTTCACACAATCTCATTAGCAACATTAGTGCACTTAAGATAAATAAGTCTTAAGGTTCAGTTCTAACACCAAATAAACTTCCATTAGAACACTAGCTACTGTAGCACTTCCCTCAAAAAGCTCAATTCCCCAAAAGAACTCAACAAGGAACTAACAAGAAGCAAATGCAGAAAATAGCAGAAATCTGTAAAAACAGACCAGCAGGTAAAGCCGAATTTTTCGAAGACCTTCTGTTGCTCAAATAAAAAAGTGTTGAACTAACGAAAGTTAGATAACAACCTGGGGCAGAAGCAAGAGCAATTACAGCTCAATCCGACATACAGAGCTCTCTCACGAATTTTAACGGTGATGCACAGAAATCTATTTCGGGACAGCAACTTTCCCATCATTACTTCACTCTCATTAGAGGTTACTCTTGGCACAAAAAGAAAATAAAAAAGGATAAGGAGCGGTTATTACAGAAGTAATAACTTCCAAGACTCATCTAAAACTTTTGGGTTATCTACCAATAAGTACTTTTCTTTAACGCCTTTAAGTTAGGCATGATACTTTGAGAAGATGCTCACATAAGAAATATGAATTTAAGTAAAAGAGAGCATCAAGAAGCAAATTCAAAACACATTTTCATGAGTTATTGTACACAGTTTTGGTGCTCCATGAGGATTTGCATGGACCGTTAGACCCGATGCATGTTTAAGGGGATGAGCAAAAAATCGTCGTTTTTCACGTTTTACGGCCATTTTCATGAGTTATTGCACACTGTTTTGGTGCTCCATGAGGATTTGCATGGACCGTTAGACCTGATGCATGTTTAAGGGGATGAGGAAAAAATCGTTGTTTTTGTGTTTTATGACCGTTTCATGAGCTATTGCCACAGTTCAAGGGGTTCAAGGCGATTTACAACTTCCATTAGACCCGATACATGTTTGAGGGCATGACCAAAAACTTATTGTTTTATGTTTTATGGTTGTTTTCATGCTCTATTACCCACCGTTGTGAGTTTCTAGGTGGGTTTGCATTGCTCGTTAGACCTGATACATGTTTGAGAGTTTTAAAACCAAAAACTCATCGATTTCGCGTATTATGTTTGTTTTCATCAGTTATTGCCCATAGTTTTGGGGTTCCATGGGGATTTACAACAACCCTAAGACCCGATACAGGTCTGAGTGTTATTACCAAAAACTCTTCGTTTTTCACGTTTTATGGCCGTTCTCATGACCTATATTGCACACTGTTTTGGCGCTTCATGGGGATTTACAACGATCCTAGAATCTGGTACATGTTTGAGAGTCATGACCAAAAAGTCGTTGTTTTTCATGTTTTATGGCTGTTCTCATGAGCTATTGGACACTATTTCGCAACTCTAGGGGGATTTTCAACGATCCTAAGACCTGATATTGAGAGTTATGACCAAAACTCGTCGTTTTCATTTTTTACGGCCGTTTTCATGAGCTATTGGACACTGTTTTGGCACTTTAGGGGGGTTTACAACGATCCTAAGATCCGATACATGTTTGAGAGTTATAACCAAAAACTCGTCGTTTTCGCGTTTTACGACCGTTTTCATGAGTTATTGCACACTGTTTTGGCACTCAAGGGCGATTTACAGCGATCCTAAGACCCGATACATGTTTGAGAGTTACGACCAAAAACTCGTCGTTTTCACGTTTTACGGCGGTTTTCATGAGTTATTGCATATTGTTTTGGTGCTCCATGAGGATTTGCATGGACCGTTTGACCCGATTCATGTTTAAGGGGATGAGCAAAAAATCGTCGTTTTTGTGTTTTATGACCGTTTTCATGAGCTATTGCCATAGTTCAAAGGTTTCAAGGCGATTTACAACGACTATTACACCCGATACATGTTTGAGGGCATGACTAAAAACTTGTTGTTTTTATGTTTTATGGTTGTTTTCATGCTCTATTACCTACAGTTGTGAGTTTCTAGGTGGGTTTGCATCGCTCGTTAGACCCGATACATGTTTGAGACCTTTAACCAAAAACTCGTCGATTTCGCGTATTATGGCTATTTTCATGAGTTATTGCCCATAGTTTTTGGGTTCCAGGGGGATTTACAACAACCCTTAGACCGGATATAGGTTTGAGGGTTATGACCAAAAACTCTTCGTTTTTCAAGTTTTACGGCTGTTTTCATGACCTATTGCACACTATTTTGGCGCTTCATGGGGATTTACAACGATCCTAGAATCCGGTACATGTTTGAGAGTTATGACCAAAAACTCGTCGTTTTCATGTTTTACGGCCGTTCTCATCAGCTATTGGACACTTTTTTGCAACTCTAGGGGGATTTACAACGATCCTAAGACCCGATACATGTTTGAGAGTTATGACCAAAACTCGTCGTTTTCATATTTTACGGCCGTTTTCATGAGCTATTGGACGCTATTTTGGCACTCTAGGGGGATTTACAACGATCCTAAGACCGGATAGATGTTTAAGAGTTATGACCAAAAACTCATCGTTTTCGCGTATTATGACCGTTTTCATGAGTTATTGCACACGGTTTTGGCACTTAGGGGGATTTACAACGATCCTAAGACACGATACAGGTTTGAGAGTTATGACCAAAAACTCGTCGTTTTCGCGTTTTACGGCCGTTTTCATGAGTTATTGCACACTGATTTGGTGCTCCATGGGGATTTGCATGGACCATTAGACCCGATGCACGTTTAAGGGGATGAGCACAAAATCGTCGTTTTTGTGTTTTATGACCATTTTCATGAGCTATTGCCACAGTTCAAGGGTTTCAAGGCCATTTACAACGACTATTAGACCCGATAAATGTTTGAGGTCATGACCAAAAACTTGTTGTTTTTATGTTTTATGGTTGTTTTCATGTTCTATTACCTATAGTTGTGAGTTTCCAGGTGGGTTTGCATTGCTCGTTAGACCCGATACATATTTGAGAGTTTTAACCAAAAACTCGTCGATTTCGCGTATTATGGCTGTTTTCATGAGTTATTGCCCATAGTTTTGGCGCTTCATGGGGATTTACAATGATCCTAGAATCCGGCACATGTTTGAGAGTTATGACCAAAAACTCGTCGTTTTTCATATTTCACGGCCGTTCTCATGAGAGATTCGACACTGTTTTGGTGCTCCATGAGGATTTACAACGATCCTAAGACCTGATACTTGTTTAAGAGTTATGACTAAAAACTTGAAGTTTTCGCGTTTTACAACCGTTTTCATGAGCTATTGGACACTGTTTTGGCACTCCAGGGGATTTACAACGATCCTAAGACCCGATACATGTTTGAGAGTTATGACCAAAATTCGTCGTTTTCAC
Organism: Avena eriantha; assembly: GCA_910589775.1. Lineage (NCBI taxonomy): Eukaryota > Viridiplantae > Streptophyta > Magnoliopsida > Poales > Poaceae > Avena > Avena eriantha. The sequence continues at coordinate 17,630 of CAJUXJ010000820.1, forward strand.
GTTTTACGGCCGTTTTCATGAGCTATTGGACACTATTTTGCCACTCTAGGGGGATTTACAACGATCCTAAGACCCGATACATGTTTGAGAGTTATGACCAAAATTCGTCGTTTTCGCGATTTACGACCGTTTTCATGAGTTATTGCACACTGTTTTGGCACTCTAGGGGGATTTACAACGATCCTAAGACTCGATACATGTTTGAGAGTTACGATCAAAAACTCGTCGTTTTCGCGTTTTACAGCCGTTTTCATGAGTTATTACACACTATTTTGGTGCTCCATGAGGATTTGCATGGACCGTTAGACCCGATGCATGTTTAAGGGGATGAGCAAAAAATCGTCGTTTTTCCCGTTTTACGGCCATTTACATGAGTTATTGCAGACTATTTGGGTGCACCATGAGGATTTGCATGGACCGTTAGACCCGATGCATGTTTAAGGGGATGAGCACAAAATCGTCGTTTTTGTGTTTTATGACCATTTTCATGAGCTATTGCCACAATTCAAGGGTTTCAAGGCGACTTACAACAACCAATATACCCGATAAATGTTTGAGGTCATGACCAAAAACTTGTTGTTTTTATGTTTTATGGTTGTTTTCATGCTCTATTACCCACCGTTGTGAGTTTCTAGGTGGGTTTGCATTGCTCGTTAGACCCGATACATGTTTGAGAGTTTTAACCAAAAACTCATTGATTTCGCGTATTATGTTTGTTTTCATCAGTTATTGCCCATAGTTTTGGGGTTCCATGGGGATTTACAACAACCCTAAGACCCGATACAGGTCTGAGTGTTATTACCAAAACTCTTCGTTTTTCACGTTTTATGGCTGTTCTCATGACCTATATTGCACACTGTTTTGGCGCTTCATGGGGATTTACAACGATCCTAGAATCTGGTACATGTTTGAGAGTCATGACCAAAAAGTCGTTGTTTTTCATGTTTTATGGCTGTTCTCATGAGCTATTGGACACTATTTCGCAACTCTAGGGGGATTTTCAACGATCCTAAGACCTGATATTGAGAGTTATGACCAAAACTCGTCGTTTTCATTTTTTACGGCCGTTTTCATGAGCTATTGGACACTGTTTTGGCACTTTAGGGGGGTTTAGAACGATCCTAAGATCCGATACATGTTTGAGAGTTATAACCAAAAACTCGTCGTTTTCGCGTTTTACGACCGTTTTCATGAGTTATTGCACACTGTTTTGGCACTCTAGGCGGATTTACAACGATCCTAAGACCCGATACATGTTTGAGAGTTACGACCAAAAACTCGTCGTTTTCACGTTTTACGGCGGTTTTCATGAGTTATTGCATATTGTTTTGGTGCTCCATGAGGATTTGCATGGACCGTTTGACCCGATTCATGTTTAAGGGGATGAGCAAAAAATCGTCGTTTTTGTGTTTTATGACCGTTTTCATGAGCTATTGCCATAGTTCAAAGGTTTCAAGGCGATTTACAACGACTATTAGACCCGATACATGTTTGAGGGCATGACTAAAAACTTGTTGTTTTTATGTTTTATGGTTGTTTTCATGCTCTATTACCTACAGTTGTGAGTTTCTAGGTGGGTTTGCATCGCTCGTTAGACCCGATACATGTTTGAGACCTTTAACCAAAAACTCGTCGATTTCGCGTATTATGGCTATTTTCATGAGTTATTGCCCATAGTTTTTTGGTTCCAGGGGGATTTACAACAACCCTTAGACCGGATATAGGTTTGAGGGTTATGACCAAAAACTCTTCGTTTTTCAAGTTTTACGGCTGTTTTCATGACCTATTGCACACGATTTTGGCGCTTCATGGGGATTTACAACGATCCTAGAATCCGGTACATGTTTGAGAGTTATGACCAAAAACTCGTCGTTTTCATGTTTTACAGCCGTTCTCATCAGCTATTGGACACTTTTTGCAACTCTAGGGGGATTTACAACGATCCTAAGACCCGATACATGTTTGAGAGTTATGACCAAAACTCGTCGTTTTCATATTTTACGGCCGTTTTCATGAGCTATTGGACGCTATTTTGGCACTCTAGGGGGATTTACAACGATCCTAAGACCGGATAGATGTTTAAGAGTTATGACCAAAAACTCGTCGTTTTCGCGTATTGTGACCGTTTTCATGAGTTATTGCACACGGTTTTGGCACTTAGGGGGATTTACAACGAACCTAAGACACGATACAGGTTTGAGAGTTATGACCAAAAACTCGTCGTTTTCGCGTTTTACGGCCGTTTTCATGAGTTATTGCACACTGATTTGGTGCTCCATGGGGATTTGCATGGACCATTAGACCCGATGCATGTTTAAGGGGATGAGCACAAAATCGTCGTTTTTGTGTTTTATGACCATTTTCATGAGCTATTGCCACAGTTCAAGGGTTTCAAGGCCATTTACAACGACTATTAGACCCGATAAATGTTTGAGGTCATGACCAAAAACTTGTTGTTTTTATGTTTTATGGTTTTTTTCATGTTCTATTACCTATAGTTGTGAGTTTCCAGGTGGGTTTGCATTGCTCGTTAGACCCGATACATATTTGAGAGTTTTAACCAAAAACTCGTCGATTTCGCGTATTATGGCTGTTTTCATGAGTTATTGCCCATAGTTTGGGCGCTTCATGGGGATTTACAATGATCCTAGAATCCGGCACATGTTTGAGAGTTATGACCAAAAACTCGTCGTTTTTCATATTTCACGGCCGTTCTCATGAGAGATTCGACACTGTTTTGGTGCTCCATGAGGATTCACAACGATCCTAAGACCCGATACATGTTTGAGAGTTATGACCAAAATTCGTCGTTTTCACGTTTTACGGCCGTTTTCATGAGGTATTGGACACTATTTTGCCACTCTAGGGGGATTTACAACGATCCTAAGACCCGATACATGTTTGAGAGTTATGACCAAAATTCGTCGTTTTCGCGATTTACGACCGTTTTCATGAGTTATTGCACACTGTTTTGGCACTCTAGGGGGATTTACAACGATCCTAAGACTCGATACATGTTTGAGAGTTATGATCAAAAACTCGTCGTTTTCGCGTTTTACAGCCGTTTTCATGAGTTATTACACACTATTTTGGTGCTCCATGAGGATTTGCATGGACCGTTAGACCCGATGCGTGTTTAAGGGGATGAGCAAAAAATCGTCGTTTTTTCCCGTTTTACGGCCATTTACATGAGTTATTGCAGACTGTTTGGGTGCACCATGAGGATTTGCATGGACCGTTAGACCCGATGCATGTTTAAGGGGATGAGCAAAAAATCATCGGTTTTGTGTTTTATGACCGTTTTCATGAGCTATTGCCACAATTCAAGGGTTTCAAGGCGACTTACAACAACCATTATACCCGATGCAAGTTTGAGGTTATGACCAAAAACTTGTTGTTTTTTCATGAGCTATTGCCATATGTTTTATGGTTGTTTTCATGCTCTATTACCTACAGTTGTGAGTTTCCAGGTGGGTTTGCATTGCTCGTTTGACCCGATACATGTTCTAGAGTTTTAACCAAAAACTCGTCGATTTCGCGTATTATGGCTGTTTTCATGACTTATTGCCATAGTTTTGGGGTTCCAGGGGGTTTACAACAACCCTAAGACCCGATACAGGTTTGAGGGTTATGACCAAAAACTCTTCATTTTTCACGTTTTACGGCCGTTTTCATGACCTATTGCACACTGTTTTGACGCTTCATGGGGATTTACAACGATCCTAGAATCCGGTACATGTTTGAGAGTTATGACCAAAAAATCGTCGTTTCTCATGTTTTGCGGCCATTCTCATGAGCTATTGGACACTGTTTTGGTGCTCCGTGACGATGTACAACGATCCTGACCTGATACATGTTTGAGAGTTATGACCAAAAACTCGTCGTTTTCACGTTTTATGGCCATTTTCATGAGCTATTGGACACTGTTTTGGCACTCTAGGGGGATTTACAACGATCCTAAGGCCTAATATATGCTTGAGAGTTATGACCAAAAACTCATCGTTTTCGCGTTTTACGACCGTTTTCATGAGTTATTGCACACTGTTTTGGTGCTCCATGAGGATTTTCATGGACCATTAGACCCGATGCATGTTTAAGGGGATGCGCAAAAATCGCCGTTTTTGTGTTTTATGACCGTTTTCATGAGCTATTGCCACAATTCAAGGGTTTCAAGGCGACTTACAACGACCATTAGACCCAATGCAAGTTTGAGGGCATGACAAAAAACTTGTTGTTTTTATGTTTTATGGTTGTTTTCATGCTCGATTACCTACAGTTGTGAGTTTCCAGGTGGGTTTGCATTGCTCGTTACACCCGATACATGTTTGAGAGTTTTAACCAAAAACTCGTCGATTTCGCGTATTATGGCTATTTTCATGAGTTATTGCCCATAGTTTTTGGGTTCCAGGGGGATTTACAACAACCCTTAGCCCGATATAGGTTTGAGGGTTATGACCAAAAACTCTTCGTTTTTCAAGTTTTACGGCTGTTTTCATGACCTATTGCACACTATTTTGGCGCTTCATGGGGATTTACAACGATCCTAGAATCCGGTACATGTTTGAGAGTTATGACCAAAAACTCGTCGTTTTCATGTTTTACGGCCGTTCTCATCAGCTATTGGACACTTTTTGCAACTCTAGGGGGATTTACAACGATCCTAAGACCCGATAGATGTTTGAGAGTTATGACCAAAACTCGTCGTTTTCATATTTTACGGCCGTTTTCATGAGCTATTGGACGCTATTTTGGCACTCTAGGGGGATTTACAACGATCCTAAGACCGGATAGATGTTTAAGAGTTATGACCAAAAACTCGTCGTTTTCGCGTATTATGACCGTTTTCATGAGCTATTGGACACTGTTTTGGCACTCCAGGGGATTTACAACGATCCTAAGACCCGATACATGTTTGAGAGTTATGACCAAAATTCGTCGTTTTCACGTTTTACGGCCGTTTTCATGAGCTATTGGACACTATTTTGCCACTCTAGGGGGATTTACAACGATCCTAAGACCCGATACATGTTTGAGAGTTATGACCAAAATTCGTCGTTTTCGCGATTTACGACCGTTTTCATGAGTTATTGCACACTGTTTTGGCACTCTAGGGGGATTTACAACGATCCTAAGACTCGATACATGTTTGAGAGTTACGATCAAAAACTCGTCGTTTTCGCGTTTTACAGCCGTTTTCATGAGTTATTACACACTATTTTGGTGCTCCATGAGGATTTGCATGGACCGTTAGACCCGATGCATGTTTAAGGGGATGAGCAAAAAATCGTCGTTTTTCCCGTTTTACGGCCATTTACATGAGTTATTGCAGACTATTTGGGTGCACCATGAGGATTTGCATGGACCGTTAGACCCGATGCATGTTTAAGGGGATGAGCACAAAATCGTCGTTTTTGTGTTTTATGACCATTTTCATGAGCTATTGCCACAATTCAAGGGTTTCAAGGCGACTTACAACAACCAATATACCCGATAAATGTTTGAGGTCATGACCAAAAACTTGTTGTTTTTATGTTTTATGGTTGTTTTCATGCTCTATTACCCACCGTTGTGAGTTTCTAGGTGGGTTTGCATTGCTCGTTAGACCCGATACATGTTTGAGAGTTTTAACCAAAAACTCATTGATTTCGCGTATTATGTTTGTTTTCATCAGTTATTGCCCATAGTTTTGGGGTTCCATGGGGATTTACAACAACCCTAAGACCCGATACAGGTCTGAGTGTTATTACCAAAACTCTTCGTTTTCACGTTTTATGGCCGTTCTCATGACCTATATTGCACACTGTTTTGGCGCTTCATGGGGATTTACAACGATCCTAGAATCTGGTACATGTTTGAGAGTCATGACCAAAAAGTCGTTGTTTTTCATGTTTTATGGCTGTTCTCATGAGCTATTGGACACTATTTCGCAACTCTAGGGGGATTTTCAACGATCCTAAGACCTGATATTGAGAGTTATGACCAAAACTCGTCGTTTTCATTTTTTACGGCCGTTTTCATGAGCTATTGGACACTGTTTTGGCACTTTAGGGGGGTTTAGAACGATCCTAAGATCCGATACATGTTTGAGAGTTATAACCAAAAACTCGTCGTTTTCGCGTTTTACGACCGTTTTCATGAGTTATTGCACACTGTTTTGGCACTCTAGGCGGATTTACAACGATCCTAAGACCCGATACATGTTTGAGAGTTACGACCAAAAACTCGTCGTTTTCACGTTTTACGGCGGTTTTCATGAGTTATTGCATATTGTTTTGGTGCTCCATGAGGATTTGCATGGACCGTTTGACCCGATTCATGTTTAAGGGGATGAGCAAAAATCGTCGTTTTTGTGTTTTATGACCGTTTTCATGAGCTATTGCCATAGTTCAAAGGTTTCAAGGCGATTTACAACGACTATTAGACCCGATACATGTTTGAGGGCATGACTAAAAACTTGTTGTTTTTATGTTTTATGGTTGTTTTCATGCTCTATTACCTACAGTTGTGAGTTTCTAGGTGGGTTTGCATCGCTCGTTAGACCCGATACATGTTTGAGACCTTTAACCAAAAACTCGTCGATTTCGCGTATTATGGCTATTTTCATGAGTTATTGCCCATAGTTTTTGGGTTCCAGGGGATTTACAACAACCCTTAGACCGGATATAGGTTTGAGGGTTATGACCAAAAACTCTTCGTTTTTCAAGTTTTACGGCTGTTTTCATGACCTATTGCACACGATTTTGGGCGCTTCATGGGGATTTACAACGATCCTAGAATCCGGTACATGTTTGAGAGTTATGACCAAAAACTCGTCGTTTTCATGTTTTACGGCCGTTCTCATCAGCTATTGGACACTTTTTGCAACTCTAGGGGGATTTACAACGATCCTAAGACCCGATACATGTTTGAGAGTTATGACCAAAACTCGTCGTTTTCATATTTTACGGCCGTTTTCATGAGCTATTGGACGCTATTTGGCACTCTAGGGGGATTTACAACGATCCTAAGACCGGATAGATGTTTAAGAGTTATGACCAAAAACTCGTCGTTTTCGCGTATTATGACCGTTTTCATGAGTTATTGCACACGGTTTTGGCACTTAGGGGGATTTACAACGAACCTAAGACACGATACAGGTTTGAGAGTTATGACCAAAAACTCGTCGTTTTCGCGTTTTACGGCCGTTTTCATGAGTTATTGCACACTGATTTGGTGCTCCATGGGGATTTGCATGGACCATTAGACCCGATGCATGTTTAAGGGGATGAGCACAAAATCGTCGTTTTTGTGTTTTATGACCATTTTCATGAGCTATTGCCACAGTTCAAGGGTTTCAAGGCCATTTACAACGACTATTAGACCCGATAAATGTTTGAGGTCATGACCAAAAACTTGTTGTTTTTATGTTTTATGGTTGTTTTCATGTTCTATTACCTATAGTTGTGAGTTTCCAGGTGGGTTTGCATTGCTCGTTAGACCCGATACATATTTGAGAGTTTTAACCAAAAACTCGTCGATTTCGCGTATTATGGCTGTTTTCATGAGTTATTGCCCATAGTTTGGGCGCTTCATGGGGATTTACAATGATCCTAGAATCCGGCACATGTTTGAGAGTTATGACCAAAAAACTCGTCGTTTTTCATATTTCACGGCCGTTCTCATGAGAGATTCGACACTGTTTTGGTGCTCCATGAGGATTCACAACGATCCTAAGACCCGATACATGTTTGAGAGTTATGACCAAAATTCGTCGTTTTCACGTTTTACGGCCGTTTTCATGAGGTATTGGACACTATTTTGCCACTCTAGGGGGATTTACAACGATCCTAAGACCCGATACATGTTTGAGAGTTATGACCAAAATTCGTCGTTTTCGCGATTTACGACCGTTTTCATGAGTTATTGCACACTGTTTTGGCACTCTAGGGGGATTTACAACGATCCTAAGACTCGATACATGTTTGAGAGTTATGATCAAAAACTCGTCGTTTTCGCGTTTTACAGCCGTTTTCATGAGTTATTACACACTATTTTGGTGCTCCATGAGGATTTGCATGGACCGTTAGACCCGATGCGTGTTTAAGGGGATGAGCAAAAAATCGTCGTTTTTCCCGTTTTACGGCCATTTACATGAGTTATTGCAGACTGTTTGGGTGCACCATGAGGATTTGCATGGACCGTTAGACCCGATGCATGTTTAAGGGGATGAGCAAAAAATAATCGGTTTTGTGTTTTATGACCGTTTTCATGAGCTATTGCCACAATTCAAGGGTTTCAAGGCGACTTACAACAACCATTATACCCGATGCAAGTTTGAGGTTATGACCAAAAACTTGTTGTTTTTTCATGAGCTATTGCCATATGTTTTATGGTTGTTTCATGCTCTATTACCTACAGTTGTGAGTTTCCAGGTAGGTTTGCATTGCTCGTTTGACCCGATACATGTTCTAGAGTTTTAACCAAAAACTCGTCGATTTCGCGTATTATGGCTGTTTTCATGACTTATTGCCATAGTTTTGGGGTTCCAGGGGGTTTACAACAACCCTAAGACCCGATACAGGTTTGAGGGTTATGACCAAAAACTCTTCATTTTTCACGTTTTACGGCCGTTTTCATGACCTATTGCACACTGTTTTGACGCTTCATGGGGATTTACAACGATCCTAGAATCCGGTACATGTTTGAGAGTTATGACCAAAAAATCGTCGTTTCTCATGTTTTGCGGCCATTCTCATGAGCTATTGGACACTGTTTTGGTGCTCCGTGACGATGTACAACGATCCTGACCTGATACATGTTTGAGAGTTATGACCAAAAACTCGTCGTTTTCACGTTTTATGGCCATTTTCATGAGCTATTGGACACTGTTTTGGCACTCTAGGGGGATTTACAACGATCCTAAGGCCTAATATATGCTTGAGAGTTATGACCAAAAACTCATCGTTTTCGCGTTTTACGACCGTTTTCATGAGTTATTGCACACTGTTTTGGTGCTCCATGAGGATTTTCATGGACCATTAGACCCGATGCATGTTTAAGGGGATGCGCAAAAATCGCCGTTTTTGTGTTTTATGACCGTTTTCATGAGCTATTGCCACAATTCAAGGGTTTCAAGGCGACTTACAACGACCATTAGACCCAATGCAAGTTTGAGGGCATGACCAAAAACTTGTTGTTTTTATGTTTTATGGTTGTTTTCATGCTCGATTACCTACAGTTGTGAGTTTCCAGGTGGGTTTGCATTGCTCGTTACACCCGATACATGTTTGAGAGTTTTAAACCAAAAACTCGTCGATTTCGCGTATTATGGCTATTTTCATGAGTTATTGCCCATAGTTTTTGGGTTCCAGGGGGATTTACAACAACCCTTAGCCAGATATAGGTTTGAGGGTTATGACCAAAAACTCTTCGTTTTTCAAGTTTTACGGCTGTTTTCATGACCTATTGCACACTATTTTGGCGCTTCATGGGGATTTACAACGATCCTAGAATCCGGTACATGTTTGAGAGTTATGACCAAAAACTCGTCGTTTTCATGTTTTACGGCCGTTCTCATCAGCTATTGGACACTTTTTGCAACTCTAGGGGGATTTACAACGATCCTAAGACCCGATAGATGTTTGAGAGTTATGACCAAAACTCGTCGTTTTCATATTTTACGGCCGTTTTCATGAGCTATTGGACGCTATTTTGGCACTCTAGGGGGATTTACAACGATCCTAAGACCGGATAGATGTTTAAGAGTTATGACCAAAAACTCGTCGTTTCGCGTATTATGACCGTTTTCATGAGTTATTGCACACGGTTTTGGCACTTAGGGGGATTTACAACGATCCTAAGACACGATACAGGTTTGAGAGTTATGACCAAAAACTCGTCGTTTTCCGCGTTTACGTCCGTTTTCATGAGTTATTGCACACTGTTTTGGTGCTCCATGGGGATTTGCATGGACCGTTAGACCCGATGCATGTTTAAGGGGATGAGCACAAAATCGTCGTTTTTGTGTTTTATGACCATTTTCATGAGCTATTGCCACAGTTCAAGGGTTTCAAGGCCATTTACAACGACTATTAGACCCGATAAATGTTTGAGGTCATGACCAAAAACTTGTTGTTTTTATATTTTATGGTTGTTTTCATGTTCTATTACCTATAGTTGTGAGTTTCGAGGTGGGTTTGCATTGCTCGTTAGACCCGATACATATTTGAGAGTTTTAAACCAAAAACTCGTCGATTTCGCGTATTATGGCTGTTTTCATGAGTTATTGCCCATAGTTTTGGCGCTTCATGGGATTTACAACGATCCTAGAATCCGTCACATGTTTGAGAGTTATGACCAAAAAACTCGTCGTTTTTCATATTTCAACGGCCGTTCTCATGAGAGATTCGACACTGTTTTGGTGCTCCATGAGGATTTACAACGATCCTAAGACCTGATACTTGTTTAAGAGTTATGACTAAAAACTTGAAGTTTTCGCGTTTTACAACCGTTTTCATGAGCTATTGGACACTGTTTGGCACTCCAGGGGGGATTTACAACGATCCTAAGACCCGATACATGTTTGAGAGTTATGACCAAAATTCGTCGTTTTCACGTTTTAACGGCCGTTTTCATGAGGTATTGGACACTATTTTGCCACTCTAGGGGGATTTACAACGATCCTAAGACCCGATACATGTTTGAGTGTTATGACCAAAATTCGTCGTTTTCCGCGATTTACGACCGTTTTCATGAGTTATTGCACACTGTTTTGGCACTCTAGGGGGATTTACAACGATCCTAAGACTCGATACATGTTTGAGAGTTATGATCAAAAACTCGTCGTTTTCCGCGTTTTACAGCCGTTTTCATGAGTTATTACACACTATTTTGGTGCTCCATGAGGATTTGCATGGACCGTTAGACCCGATGCATGTTTAAGGGGATGAGCAAAAAAATCGTCGTTTTTCCCGTTTTACGGCCATTTACATGAGTTATTGCAGACTGTTTGGGTGCACCATGAGGATTTGCATGGACCGTTAGACCCGATGCATGTTTAAGGGGATGAGCAAAAAAATCATCGGTTTTGTGTTTTATGACCGTTTTCATGAGCTATTGCCACAATTCAAGGGTTTCAAGGCGACTTACAACAACCATTATACCCGATGCAAGTTTGAGGTTATAACCAAAAACTTGTTGTTTTTTCATGAGCTATTGCCATATGTTTTATGGTTGTTTTCATGCTCTATTACCTACAGTTGTGAGTTTCCAGGTGGGTTTGCATTGCTCGTTTGACCCGATACATGTTCTAGAGTTTTAAACCAAAAACTCGTCGATTTCGCGTATTATGGCTGTTTTCATGACTTATTGCCATAGTTTTGGGGTTCCAGGGGGTTACAACAACCCTAAGACCCGATACAGATTTGAGGGTTATGACCAAAACGCTTCGTTTTTCACGTTTTACGGCCGTTTTCATGACCTATTGCACACTGTTTTGACGCTTCATGGGGATTTATAACGATCCTAGAATCCGAAACATGTTTGAGAGTTATGACCAAAAAATCGTCGTTTTTCATGTTTTGCGGCCATTCTCATGAGCTATTGGACACTTTTTTGGTGCTCCATGACGATTTACAACGATCCTGACCCGATACATGTTTGAGAGTTATGACCAAAAACTCGTCGTTTTCACGTTTTATGGCCGTTTCTTGAGCTATTGGACACTGTTTTGGCACTCTAGGGGGGATTTACAACGATCCTAAGGCCTAATATATGCATGAGAGTTATGACCAAAAACTCGTAGTTTTCGCATTTTACGACTGTTTTCATGAGTTATTGCACACTATTTTGGTGCTCCATGAGGATTTGCATGGACAGTTAGACCCGATGCATGTTTAAGGG